>JAKZJZ010002362.1:0-17372 GCA_022702705.1 Papilionanthe hookeriana x Papilionanthe teres
TAAAGGGAGTGCAAATAAAGAGATAGATAGATAATGAGAGATAAAGAGAGAGATACAAAGATAGTGAGGCAGAGTGAGAGCAAAAGATAGAAGAGAGATAGAAAGAGCAAGTAAGCGAGAGAAAGGAGTGTGAGATGGAGTTTGTGTGTGTGTGTGAGAGAGAGAGAGGGACAAAGAAAAGAGTGAGAGAGTGCATGCGTGAAAAAGGGAGGGGATAAGAGAAAGTAAGGCAGATAAATAAGGAGACAAGGAATGTTGAAAAAGAGACAGAATGAGAGTGAGAAAATGAGAGAGAGGAGGGAGAAAGAAGAGTGAGTGAGTGAGAGGGAGAGCGAGGGAGACATATAAAGAGATAAAGAAACATCAACATAGAGATGGGGGAAAAATAGAGTGAGAGAGGTGGCGAGTGACGGTGAGAAGTAGAGAGCGAGAGAAAAGAGAGAGAATGTAAGAGAAAGCAAAGAGAGAATGTGTGAATGATGGTGAGAGAGAGCAAAGAGAGAGGGCAAGAGAGAGAGTGTGTGCGCTTATGTGAATACTGAAAGACAGTGAGTGTGTGCTTGAGGAAGAGAGAGAACATAACATGCGAGAAGAAAGAAAATGAGAGAGTGAGAGGGAGAGATAGAGAAAAAAAGGGAGAGATAGAGAGATAGATAGAGATTGATGGTGATGGTGAGAGAGAGAATGCTACATAGTAGGAGCAAAGTATAGAGATAGACAAAAAGAAAATAGGAGAAGAGGTAAAGAAGAATAGACATAATATGAGAGGGAAATGAAGAGAGAGAGCATGAGGGAAAGAGAGATGGAGAGTGAGAAGTTCAAAAATGAGATTGGGATAGAAAAAAGAGAATGAGAATATAGTGAGAGAGAGAGAGATAGAAAGTGAGGAGAAAGATAGAGAAGAGTGAGAGAGGAGAGGCATACAAAAAATTGAGATGGAAATGGAGAGAGAGTGAGAGTCAGTAAGCTAGACAAAGAGAGCTCTAAGGTGAGGGAGTAAGAGAGAGAGCAAGTGACTGGGTGTGTGAGATTGAGAGAAGGATAAAAAATGAGAGAGAGGGAGAGAGAGAGGGAGGTATTGAGGGAGGGAAACATAGGTAAGGGAAATAAAGATAGAGATATGGAAGGTGTGTGTGTGGGAAAGAAAGAGAGGGAGAAAGAGAGAATATATAGAAAGAACAAAATGATAGGACTCAGAGGGTGAGAGAGAAAGAGAGAGATAAAGAGATAGTAAGAGATCAAGAGAGTGGGAGACAGAGATGAGAGAGGAAAGAGAGAAGCAGAGAGTACATGAGAGATAGAGAGAAAGAGGGTGAGAGAGAGAGAGAGAGGAAGTATGAGGTAGCGAGAGGGAGAGAAGAAGTGAGAGTGGGATAAAGACAGAAAGGGAGAGAGAATGTTTTTGTGTGTGAGTGAGAGATAGTGAGAGATGGGTAGATAGTGAGAGAGGTTGAAAGAGAGTGAGAAAGGTGGTGGGAGAGTGGGTGAGAGAAGAGCTACATAATTGGAGCAAAGCGTAGAGAGATAAACTAAATAGAAAATAAGAGAAGTGTGAGAGAAGACACATAGTGAGAGAGATAATATAAGAGAAGCGGAAGAGAAGAAGAGGCATAGTACGAGAGAGGGACAAAGAGAGAGAGAGCGAGAGGGAGAGAGTTAAAAAAAGAGATTGGGATAGAAAGAGAGAGAATGAGAGCAAGAGCGAGAGAGAGATAAGAAGGAGTAAGAAAGAGAAGACAGAGAAAGAGATAGTAAAAGGAGAGACATAGAAAAAAAGTGAGATAGGGTAAGAGAAGAGAAACTGAGACTAAAAAAGCATGAGAGAGAGAGAGAAAGATCTTGAAATAGGGAGAATGCGAGAGAGAAGCGGAGAGAGGTAGAGTAAGCAAGAGAGATAACTTGGGAGATTTAGTTAAAGAGTGAGATAGAGGGTGAGAACCAGAGAGAAAGTGAATGAGAATTTTAGATAAAGAAAAGAAAGGTGCAAGGGTGAGAAAAAAGGACAGAGTTAGAGTGAGAGAGAGCGAAAGAAAGAGAGAGAAATAGGTACATAAAGTGAAAGAGAGAGCTCAAGAGTGAGAGCAAGGAAGAGGGAGAAAGAGCTATAGAGAGAGACACGAGGATAGAGAGGATGAGAGAGAGGGAGAGTGACAACAAGAAGACAACAAGGAAGAGTTAGTGAAGAGACAGAACATATGAGAAAGGGATTGAGAGTGATAAAGTGACTGAGAGAGAGAGAGAGAGAGAGAGAGAGTTGAGAGAAATAAGCTAGATAGGGAGAGAAATATATATATACACACTAAAGAGAGAGAGAGTGGCATGGAGGGAAGGATAAAGTGTGGGAGAAAGAGGAAGAGAGGGAAGAAATATTGAGAAGTTGAGATAGAGAGGGTAAGAAAGTGGGAGAGAGATAGCGATGAATCAAGAGAGAGATAGAGGGAGGGTGGAGAGTCAATGGGAGAAAGAGGTTGATAACGAAAGAAGAGGAGAGAGTGGGGAGCTCGGGAGAGACAGAGAAAGCAAGAGAGGTATGAAAGGGAGAGAGAGCAAGAAAGTGAGAGAAAGAGAGAAAACAACGAGTAAGAGAAGAGTGAGAGAGGGAGAGAGTGAAGGAAGTGGGAGAGAGACAGAGAGAGAGTGGGAATAATAAAGTGGAAGGATTTGAAAGAAAAAGGTGGAGCAAGAGATAAAGATGAAGAGAGATAATAGGATAAAGAGAAAAGTAAAAGGAGTGGGAGATAGAAAATGGGACAGGGTGTGAGGGAGTGAGAGAGGGAGGAAGACAGGAGAGCAGAAGAGAGGGAGTAAGTAAGAGGTAGAGAGGTGTGAAAGTAAGAGAGGGCAAGAGGAAGAGAGGGAAGGAGAGAGAAAAGAGCATAATACAGAGATAGAGGAAAAGCAATATAGAGATCGAAGAAACTGTAAGAGAAGATGTGAGAGATAGAGAGGTAGAGATTTTAAAAGAGAAACTGGGAGAGAGTGTAAATAAGAGAGGTGTGAGGGCAGAGACGGAAAAAGGGGGTGCAAAAATGAGTTAGAGAGTTAAATAAAGAGTAAAAATGAGAGAGGTAATGAGAATAGAGATAGATTGAGTGGGTGGAAGTGAGTTACAGTAGAGAGAGATTAAAAGAAGAGTGAGTAGTAGGTATAAAATGAGAGAGAGAGTATGTGAAGAGAGAAGGGAGTAAGAAAGAGGGGGAGAGTGATGAAGAGAATGGGTGAGAGAAGGGGCTAGAAGAAATGGGGGAGAGATAGAAAGGGTGAGAGCTAGATAGAAAGAAGAAAAGGAGAGTCAAAAAATATAATGACATGGAGAAAAGAGTGGGAGAAGAGAGAAGGGTGAGAGAGTGATAGGAGGGAGAAAGAGAGGGGGAGATAGTTGACGAAAGAGAGAAAGAGGTAGATAGGTAAAAGAAGGGAGAGTGAAAGCAAGGGAGAAGGATAAAGAAGGTAGAGAGAGACAAAAAAAGGCAAAAGGAGATGGAGAATGGAGTGAGATAATGTTTGAGAGAGAGATAAAAATAGAGAGCAAGAAGAAAGAGGGAGAGAGCGTGTGTATATGTGGTGGAGAGAGCGAGAGTTCGAGATAGACAGAAGGAAAGAGACCAAGTAATAGTATAGAGAATGAAGGGAAGAGGGGGATAGAGAGTGGATGTAAGAAAGGGAGGAAGTGAGTGAGAACGGGGAAGACAAAGGAGAGACAGAGTGAGAAGGAGATAAAGAGAGAGAAGGAAGGAGAGTGTGAGCGTCAACGATATAGAGAGAGGGAAATTGAGAGAATAAGAGAGAGAAGAGCGAAAATAAAGCAAGAGAGAGCATGGGAATAGAGAGTGAGTTAGAAGGAAAGAAAAAGAGTGAGATAGAGAGGTAGAGAGATATCAAGATAGAGATGGGAAGAATGAGAGAATGAGAGTGATCGAGGAGAGTAAGGAGAGCAAAAGAGAATATGAAAAAGAAACAGAGAATATCAGCAAGAAGAGCGAAAAGATTGTCTATAAAAAGTGGGAGAATAGATAATATTAATACGGCTTATTCTGTGCCATTGAATATTGAGAGAGAATAAAAGATGGGAGAATGAAGAAAATGAGAGAGAGAGAGAGAGAGAGGGAGGAGAGTGATAAAGAGAGCTAGAGAAGGACATAGAGTAGAGTGGAAGAGAGATGGAGAAAGATGGAATAGTAGTTAGATAAAGGGAAAGGGAGAGGAAGAGAAATATAATAAAGAGCGAGAGAAAAGTGAAAGGAATGTGAGAGAGAGATTAAGGATGACGTAGCTAGAGAGCGATGAGATGGAGAGGGAGAGAGATAGAGAGAAAAGAGTGAGGTAGAGAGAGTAGCTAAGAGTCTCAAAGTGAAATTATGAGAGCTATTGAGATTGATAGTAGAGAGGACAGATGGAGGGGGATAGGGAATGATGGAAAAAGGGAAATAAAGAGACAAAGGGAATGATAGAGAGAGAAAGAGAGAAGAGGAGAGAGAGAGCTAGAGAGATATGGTGAAAAGATTGGGGGATAGAGAGGGAGGCGGAGAGAAAATAAAAGAGAGAGATAAAGAGAATGTACGAGAGAGCAAGATGGGTAAGATAGAGAGAAAGTAAAGAGTGTAAGAGAGATAGAAAATATATATGGTGAGGTAGAGGGAGAGTTAGAGAGAGGGTAAGAGAAGAGAGTGAGCAAGAGAGTGTGTTTGGAAGATAGTGAGAGCTAGAGAGAAAGAGGGAGGGAAGAAGACGAGAGAGATAAACAAATAAGTGAGAAATTCAGACGGATATGGTGAAGGTGTGAGGGAGGGTGAAAGAGTGATTGTGAGGGAGTAGGAAAAGAGAGTGAAGGAGAGTGATAGGAGCATGAAAGATAGAAAGGGAGGAAAGGGAGGGGGAGTGGCAGGTGGAGAGAATGTGTTTGAGAGAGGAAGAGCGAACAAAGAGAAGGAACAATAAGAGAGAGAAAAAAGATAAGAGAGAGATAGAGAGAAAAAGTGAGAGTGAGATAGATATAAAGAAAGAAGGATAGTTAGAGAGCAAGATAAATGAGGACAAATAGGTAATGAGAGAATAGAGGGTGAGTGAGCATAACAAGAGTGAGAGAAATAGCCAAAAGAGAGTGGGAGAAGAGAGATTTCAAGATAGTGAGAGAGGGTGACTAAGAGGGTGAGGGAAAAAGAGAGGTAGAGAGAGAAGATAGAGATGAAGTTCGAAGGAAAAAAGAGATAGAAATCAAAAAGGAGAGATATAAAGTGAATGATTGTAAGAGAAACTCATGGCGAGAGAGAGCACAGAAAAGAGAAGGGCTAGAGAGAGGGAGAGAGATAATATAGTGCGAAATAGAGAAGTGTGTGAGAAAAGAGGGAGAAAGAGATGAAGGCTGAGTGACACCAAGAGAGAAAAAGAGAGGGATAGAGATTGTGAGAGGGAGAGAGGGAGGGGGATAGGGAGATTGTGGGGGAGCTTGAGTGGAGGATAGATATAGAGAAGTAGGAAAGAAAGGGAGGTAAAGTGGAAGAAAGAAAGAGCGAGGTAGAGAGAAACAGATAGAGTGCATAATAAACAGAGCTAGGGAGAGCCAAAATGAGAGAGATATAATAAGAAATAGATAGATTATGAGTGAGTGAGAGAGAAAAAGAGATATTGAGGATGAGAGTAAGTTAGAAAAGTGAGAAAGTGAGTGAGATAGAAGTAGAATCATAAAGAGTTCCAGAGAGAGGGAGAAATGGAGATAGAGATAGGGAAGGTATTTGTGTGAGAGAGAGATATAGAAAGAGAGAGGGAGAGAGTGAGATCACAAAAGATAAAGAAGGAAAGATAGACAAAGAGAAAAAGAGAGAAAGAGAGAGGGCGAGCGTGAGAGAGGGTGAGAGAGATTTGAGTAAACAATGTGTAAGAGAGAAATCGAGAGGGAGAATAAGGGAGAGAGAGAGAGACGAAGTGAAGTAGAGGAAGTGAGAGGGAGAGAGAGATTGAGAGATGTAGATGAAGTGAGAGAGAGAGAAGAGAGAGGTAAATAGAGGAAGAAGGAGAGCGGATAAGTAAAATATGTGAGAGAGAAAGACAAGAGGGATAGAAATAATAGAAACATATAGAGAGAGTGAGAGAAAAAGGGAGAGGTAATGAGAAAATGAGAGAGATGGAGATGGTGTGATGGATGGAAAGAGAGGGAGAGAGATTGAGAAAAAGGGAGAGAGAGAGAGATAGATGAATTGATATAGAGTGATGGTGAGGGTGTGAGAGAGAGAAGAGTAAGAGGGAGAGAGAACTACATAATAGGAGCAGAAGTATGGTGAGATAGACCAAAAAGAAGAGGGGAGAAGAGGTAGAGCAAAATAGAAATAATGCGAGATAGAGAGAGAGGGGGAGAGAGATGAAGATCGAGTAGTTCAAAAAAGAGATTGGGAGAAATAGGGAGAATGAGAGTAAGAGAGAGATAGAAAGGGGGAGAAAGATAGAGAAGATCGAGAGAGCGAGAGATAGAAAAAAATAGAGATGGAAATAGAGAGGACTGAGAGAGGGTAAAAGAAGAGAGTGGGAGATATTGAGCTAGGCAAAGAGAGTGTTAGGGAGAGAGAGTGAGGTGGAGAGAGAGCAAGTGAGAGGGTGTGTGAGATAGAAAGAGGGATGCATAATGGTCGAAGGAAAGGGAGAGAGAGAGAGATGCAGGGAGGGAAATATTGGGAGGGAAATATAGATAGAGATATGGAAGGGGTGCATGTGAGAGAGAGTGAGAGAGCTAGAGAGAGACATAGAGAGAGTGTAAGAGATCAAGAGAGAGAGAGGGTGAGAGATAGGAGAGAGAGAAGCAGAGACTAAGTGAATAAAAGAGAGAGAGGGAGAGAGGGAAGTATGAGGTACAGAGAGGAGTGAGAGAGAGAGGGAGAGAGTAAGTGAGAGTGAGATAAAGAGATAAAGGAAGAGAGAGAATGTTTTTGTGTGTAAGTGAGAGGGAGAGTTAAAAACGGAGATTGGGGGACAAAGCGAGAGAATGAGAGCAAGAGCAAGAGAAATAGAATGGGGGAGAAATATATAGCAGCCTGAGAGAGAGTTCGAAAAAAAGATGGAGATACAAAGAAATAGAGTGTGAGATAGGGCAACAAAAGAGAGAGTGAGACAAAGAAAGTGAGAGAGATATAGAGAGAGGGAGAGTGAGCAAGAGAGAGTGTTAGGGAGAGGGAGAGATGAAGAGGGATAGAGAAAAAAAGTGACAAGAGTGAGAGAAAGTGGAAGAAAGAGAAAGAGATGGAGAAGAGAGAGCTAAAGGTGGGAGAGATATATCACAAATGACGGTGAGCAAAAAGGGAGGGAAGAGATTAAGAGTGAGAGAGAGAGAAGAGAAAGAAGAAGGGGGTAGGGAGAGAGATAGGGAGGCGAGTAGAGGAGAGAGGGAGATGGAGAGTGGAGCAGGGGTGGGAAAGAAAGAGGGAAAAGAGAAAGATAAAGAGAGATTGATAGTGGGAGAGGAGATAATTAAAGTGAAGAGGAGAGAGAGGAAGAAAGAGACATAGATAGAGAGAAAGAGGGAAAAGTGATAGAGATAAATTTTATGAGAGAAAGCAAGAGAAGAGTGTGGATAGAGCAAGAAAGAGAACACAAGATAGATGGATAGTAAAGAAGAGAGAGTGTGAAAAATGAAGAGAGGAAGAGAGAATGAGGACGAGTGGAAGAGAAAAAGAGGGAGGGACTAGAATTGGAGATATAGATAAGAAACGTGTGAGAGAGAGAAGGAGATAGATGCGTGAGAAGATTAAAAGTGATAGAGGGACATGGATAAGAGAGCATGATTGTGGGAGGAGAGAGGATAAGAATAAAAAATGAGTGGGCGAGATAGTGATAGAGAAAAAGAGTGTGAGAGGGAGGGAGAGAGAGAAGGAGATAGAGATAGGTATAAGAAGTGAGGAAGAGTGAGGAGTGTGGAAGGGGAAAGAGAGAGGCAGATAGACGAAAGGGAGAGAGGGAGAAAGAAATAAAAATGAATATGAGAGAGGCGAGAGAGGGGGAGGGTTAGAGGGAGATAGAGATAGAAGTATAGAGAAACAAAAAGATGGAGAGAGGTATGGTGAGGGAGAGATCAATAAATAGAAGAGTGAGAGAGAGAGTAAGAGGGAGTGAGGAAGAAGTAGAAGAGAATACGTGAGAGAGAGGTAGGGAGAGGAGAGAGGGAGATTGAGAAATTGAAGTGAAGAGAGCTTAGAGTGAGAGAAGAGAGAGAGATGGAAGGAGAGTGAAAGGCAGCGAGAGAGTGAGTGAGCAAGATAGAAGAGAGAGCGAAGGAGAGGAAAGGGAAGAACAGAGTGAGGGAGAGAGAGGAACAATGGGAAAAGAAGAGTGAAGAGGTAGTGGAGAGAGAGAGAAAGAGAAGGATGGTGAGGATTCTTCCAGGTTTTCCTTCATCTTCTACATTTTCTCGTTCTTTCTATAGCTCTCTCTCCCTCTACTCAAATCTCACTCTTATTCTCTCTTTTTAAATTTATGTGTACCTCTTTCTCTTATCCTCTTTATTAGTCTCCATTTATCCTTATCTCTCCATATCTACATTTCTCTCTCCCTTTAGTCTCTATCGCTCTCTCTCTCTGTAACTTCTTCTTTCTCTTCCACTACCTTTAAAAGTATCCACCTCTCACTCTAGCTCTCTCTATGCCTGCCCTCCCTCTCCCTCTATCTCTCTATCTTGCTAACACACTCTCACAATCTTTTTCTCATTCTCTCTCATGCATTCTCTCTCCCTCACTCTCTCTAACACTCTTGATCTATGTCTTGTGACTATCTTTATCTCTCGCTCTCCCTCATTTAACTGCCTTTCTCTCTCTCTTCTTTACCTCACCTCATTTCTAATCTCTCTCAAAGCCTCCCTCCCTTTCTCATTATTTCTCTCTTTCTCTCACACATTTTATCTCTCCCTCTCTCTTTCTACCTCTCCCTCTCTCTTGTTTTCTCCATCCCTCCATCTATCACGCTTTCCCCAACCCCTTCTACACTCTCTCTCCCTCTTTTATCACTCTGACTCTCTCTATCTTCCTTGCAATATATGTCTTCTTTTTTTTCTCTCACTCTCTCTCGCATTCTCACTTTCTATCTGCCTCCTCATTCTCTCCTTCTCCTCCCTCCATTCCTCATACTCTCTTCCTTGCTCCTGTTACTTGGTGTTCTCCCTCTCTCTCCCTCGTAATCTCTTTCTCATTCTCTAACTCTATCCCCCACTCTTTCTATTTTCCTCGCTCACTCACTCTCCCTTCTCTTTCTATTTGTCTCTCCTTCAATTTATTTATCACCCTCACTCCCACTTCTGTCTCTCACTTACTCCTCTCTCCTCCTCATTCACTCTATCTCCAACCTACTCTCACACTCATTCTATCTTAGAGTGAGTGAGAGTGAAAGAAAGAGATAGAAAGAGGTACATAATTCCCTCTCTCTCCACCTCATTCTTGTTTGCGTTGAGCATTGGGTCAAGGTTTATCTCCATCCATTTCAACGCCAGGTTCTATCCTACCATTATTTTCGGTTTGTTCTAGGTTTAGGATGGTTTTCTTGTGTTTTTAAGGCATCTCATTCGAATGTCTATCAACTACTCTCAGTTTTTACATAGCACCTAAGGTTTTCTAATTAGAACATCAATCTCGATGGTCGTGTCTTGTGTATTTTCACATCAGGGAGAGAGATAGAGAAAAAAGAGTGAGGTAGAGAGAGTAACTAATAGTCTCAAAGTGAAACTATGAGAGCTATTGAGATTGAGAGAGAGAACGAGATAGTAGCGAGAGAGGATAGATGGAGGGGATAGGGGATGATGGAAAAAGAGAAATAAAGAGTGAATGTTGGAAAGAGAGAAAGGGAGTGATAGAGAGAGAAGAGAGAGAAGAGAGTGAGAAAGCTAGAGGGATATGGTGGAAAGATTGGGAGGTAGAGAGAGGGAGGCGGAGAGAAAATAAAAGAGAGAGATAAAGAGAATGTACGAGAGAGCAAGATGGGGAAGATAGAGAGAAAGTAAAGAGAGAGTCAGAGAGATAGAAAAATATATGGCGAGGTAGAGGGAGAGTTAGAGAGAGAGTAATAGAGGAGAGTGAGCAAGAGAGTGTGTTTGGAAGATAGTGAGAGCTAGATAGAAAGAGGGAGAGAAGAAGATAGAGAGATAAACAAATAAGTGAGAAATTGAGACAGAGATAGTCAAGGTGTGAGAGAGGGTGAAGGTGTGATTGTGAGGGAGTAGGAAAAGAGAGGGAAGGAGAGTGATAGGAGCATGAAAGATAGAGAGGGAGGAAAGGGTTGGGAGTGGGAGGCGGAGAGAATGTGTTTGAGAGAGGAAGAGCGAACAAAGAGAAGGAACAATATGAGAGAAAAAAAGATAAGAGAGAGATCAAGAGAAAAAGTGAGAGTGAGATAGATATAAAGAAAGAGGGAGACTGAGAGAGCAAGATAAATGAGGAAAAATGGGTAATTAGAGAATAGAGGGTGAGTGAGAATAACAGAGAGTGAGAGAAATAGCCAAAAAGAGAGTGGGAGGAGAGAGAGTTCAAGATAGTAAGAGAGGGTGACTAAGAGGGTGAGGGAAAAAGAGAGGTAGAGAGAGAAGATAGAGATGAAGACCAAAGGGAAAAAGAGATAGAAATAAAAAAGGAGAAATATAAAATGAATGATTGTAAGAGAACTCACGGTGAGAGAAAGCAGGAAAAAGAGAAGGGCTAGAGAGAGGGAGAGAGATAATATAGTGCGAAATAGAGAAGAGTGTGAGAAAAGAGCGAGAAAGAGATGAAGGGTGAGTGACACCAAGAGATAAAAGAGAGGGACAGAGATTGTGAGAGGGAGAGAGGGAGGGGATAGGGAGATAGTGGGGGAGCTTGAGTGGAGGGTAGATAGAGAGAAGTAGGAAAGAAAAGGAGGTAGAGAGGAAGAAAGAGAGTGGGAGGGAGAGAGAAAGAGATAGAGAGTGCACAATTGAGAGAGATAGGGAGAGCTAAAATGAGAGAGATATAATAAGAAAGAGATAGATTATGAGTGAGTGAGAGAGAAAGAGAGATATTGAGGATGAGAGTAAGTTAGAGAAGCGAGATAGTGGGTGAGATGGAAGTAGAATCATAAAGAGTTCTAGAGAGAGGGACAAATGGAGATAGAGATGGGAAGGTATTTGTGTGAGAGAGATATAGAAAGAGAGAGGGAGAGAGTGAGATCACAAAAGAGAAAGAAGGAAATATAAACAAAGAGAAAAAGAGAGAAAGAGAGAGGGCGAGTGTGAGAGAGGGTGAGAGAGATTTGAGTGAACAAGAGAGTGTGTAACAGAGAAATCGAGAGGGAGAATAAGGGAGAGAGAGTCGAAGTGAAGTAAAGGAAGTAAGAGGGAAAGAGAGATTGAGAGATGTAGATGAAGTGAAAGAGAAGAGAGAGGTAAACGGAGGAAGAAGGAGAGCAGATAAGTAAAATATGCGAGAAAGGTAGGAGAGATAGAAATAAGAGAGAAACAGATAGAGAGAGTGAGAGAAAAAGGGAGAGGTAATGAGAAAATGAGAGAGATGGAGATGGTGTGATGGATGGAAAGAGAGGTAGAGAGATTGAGAAAAAGGGAGAGAGAGAGATAAATGGATTGATATAGAGTGATGGTGAGGGTGTGAGAGAGAGAAGAGTAAGAGGGAGAGAGAGCTACATAATAGGAGCAGAAGTTTGGTGAGATAGACCAAAAAGAAGAGGGGAGAAGAGGTAGAGAAAATAGAAATAATGTGAGATAGAGAGAGAAGGGAGGGAGAGAGATGAAGATCGAGGAGTTCAAAAAAGAGATTGGGAAGGATAGGTAGAATGAGAGTAAGAGAAAGAGAGATAGAAAGGGGGAGAAAGATAGAGAAGAGTGAGAGAGCAAGAGAAAAAAAATAGAGATGAAAATAGAGAGGACTGAGAGAGGGTAAAAGAAAAGAGAGTGAGAGATATTAAGCTAGGCAAAGAGAGTGTTAGGGAGAGGGAGTGAGGTGGAGAGAGAGCAAGTGAGAGGGTGTGTGAGATAGAAAGAGGGATACATAATGAGCGAAAGAAAGGGAGAGACAGAGAGATGCATGGAGGGAAATATTGGGAGGGAAAATATAGATAGAGATATGGAAGGGGTGCGTGTAAGAGTGAGTGAGAGAGCTAGAGAGAGACATAGAGAAGGTGTAAGAGATCAAGAGAGAGAGAGAGGGTGAGAGATAGGAGAGAGAGAAGCAAAGAGTAAGTGAACAAAAGAGAGAGGGAAGTATGAGGTATAAAGAGGTGTGAGAGAGAGAGGGAGAGAGTAAGTGAGAGTGAGATAAAGAGAAAGGAAGAGTGAGAGGGAGAGAGTTAAAAATGGAGATTAGGGGACAAAGCGAGAGAATGAGAGCAAGAGCAAGAGAGAGATAGAAAGGGGGAGAAATATATAACAGAGTGAGAGAGAGATCGAAAAAAAGATAGAGAGACATGAAAGAGAGTGTGAGATAGGGTAACAGAAGAGAGAGTGAGACAAAGACAGCGAGGGAGATCTAGAAAGAGGGAGAGTGAGCAAGAGAGAGAGTTAGGGAGAGGGAGAGAGGAGGAGGGATAAAGAAAGAGAGTGACGAGAGTGAGAGAAAGTGGAAGAAAGAAAGAGAGATGGAGAAGAGAGAGCTAAAGGTGGGGAGATATATCACAAATGACGGTGAGCGAAAAGGAAAGGAAAGAGAGTGAGGCAAGAGAGAGGGAAGAGAGAGAAGAAGGGGATGGAGGGAGATAGAGAGGCAGTAGAAGAGAGAAGGAGAGGGAGAGAGGAGTAGGGGAGGGAAAAAAGGAGGGGGAGAGAGAAAGATAGAGAGTGATTGATTGTGGGAGAGAAGGAGATAATTAAAGTGAAGAGGAGAGAGAGGAAGAAAGAGACAAAGATAGAGAGAAAGAGGGAGAAAGTGATAGAGATAAATTTTTTGAGAGAAAGCAAGAGAAGAGTGTGGATAAAGCAAGAAAGAGAACACAAGAGAGATGGATAGTGAAAAAAGAGTGTGTGAAAAATGAAGAGAGGATGAGAGAAAGAGGGAGAGTGGAATAGAGAAAGAGGGAGGGATTAGAATTGGAGATATAGATAAGAAATGTGTTAGAGAGAGAAGGAAATAGAAGAGTGAGAAGATTAAAAGTGATAGAGAGACATGGATAACAGAGCATGATAGTGGGAGGAGAGAGGATAAGAATAAAAGAGTGGGCAAGATAGTGATAGAGAAAAAGAGAGTGTGAGAGGGAGAGAGAGAGAGAGAGAATGAGATAGAATAGGTATAAGAAGTGAGGAAGAAGGGAGAGAAAGGGGAGAGATAGAGATTGATAGACTGAAAGTGAGTGAGGGAGAAAGAATGAAGAGTGAAAGGGATAGACTCTCACAATCTTTTCTCATTCTCTCTCAATCTTTCTCTCTCCCTCGGTCTCTCAACACTCTTGATTTATATGTCTTATTACTATCTTTATCTCTCTCACTCTCTCTCATTTAACTGCCTTTCTCTCTCTCTCTCTCTTCTTTACCTCACCTCATTTCTAATCTCTCTCAAAGCCTCCCTCTCTTTCTCACTATTTCTCTCTTTCTCTCACACATTTATCTCTCTCCCTCTCTCTTGCTACCTCTCCCTCTCTCTTATTCTTTCCATCCCTCCATCTATCACCCTTTCCCCAACCCCTTCTACATTCCCTCTCCCTCTTTTATCACCCTGACTCTCTCTATCTTCCTTACAATATACGTCTTGTTTTGTTTTTTTCTCACTCTCCTTCACTTTCTATCTCCCTCCTCGTTCTCTCCTTCTCTTCCCTCCATTCCTCTTACTCTCTTCCTTGCTCCCGTGACCTAGTGTTCTCCCTTTCTCTCCCTCGAAATCTCTATCTAATTCTCTAAATCTATCCCCCACTCTTTCTATTTTGGTCGCTCCTCACTCTCCCTTCTCTTTCTATTTGTCTCTCCTTCAATCTATTAATCACCCTCACTCCCACTTTCTGTCTCTCACTTACTCCCTCTCTCCATCTCATTCACTCCATCTCCAGCCTACTCTCACACTCATTCTACTACTTCTTCCTCAATCTCTCCATTCTCTTCTCTTTCTCACACTTCTCTCTCTCCATCTCTTTCCGTCCCAACATCTTTCTTGCCCTCCCTTAGTCCTTCCCTTTCTCTCTCTGAAACCCTCACTACATCTATATATATATATATGTATCAAATGGGAGAGAGAAATAATGTAAGTAAGATAGAGAAAGAGTGAAGGTGAGACAAAAGGAAGGAGAGATAAGGGTGAGATAGAGAGGGAGGGAGACAATGAGGGCGAGGGAAAGAGGTACATAATGTAAAAGAAATAGAACTAGGAGGGTTGAGAAGGTAAGATAGAGAAAGAAGGAGCTGAAGAGAGAGAGAGAGAGAGAGAGAGAGAGAGAGAGAAGGGAATGAAAGGGAGTGAGATAATAAAAGAGAAGAGAGAACAAGAGAGAGCGTGAGAAGAAAGAACATGCAAGTGAAAGAGCTTAATAGAGAAATAGAGGGAGAGTAAGATACAAAAGAGTTAGAAAGTGATAGATAAAGGACGTAGACCAAGATGGTGGAAGAAAGAGAAAAGTGGAGGTGGAGAGGGAGGATGAGCTATAAAGAGAATAATAGGGAGATAGTGAAGGAACGAGAGAGAAAGATAGTGTAGAGTGACAAAGAGAAAAGAGCGAGAGATGAGAGAGCATGCAAGAGATGCAAATTAATAGAGTGAGAGAGGAAATGAGAGAGATAAGATGATAGAGAGTGGGTGGAGAGAAAAAAGAGAGTGAGGGAATTAGAGAAGAGATAATGAGAGAGAATGAGGGAGGTAGAGTACGAGAGAAAGCAAATAGCGGGGGACAAAATAAAGGATAAGTGAGAGTTAGAGGGGGAGAGAACAAAGGAGAGACTGGGGAGAGAAAGTGGAGGAGGAAAAGAGAGGGAGAGTGAGAGGAGAAGGAGAAGAGAAAAAAAGGAGTGGAGAGTGAGAGAGAAAGTGGAAAGTCTATGATGAGAGAGAGAGAGGCATAGTTGGAGGGGAGAAAAGAGTAAAGATGATAGGGAGCCAGATAAAAGGAAAAGTGAAGAGACAGTGAAGAGGGGAGCAAGAGGAAAGAGTGGAGAGGGTAGCCAGAGAGAAGTGTGTGAGAAAAGAGAAAGTGAGAGAAGATATGGTGATGTAAGAGAGAGATAGAGATTAGAGAGCATAAGTAGATAAGGTAATAGAGAGAAAGAGTGAGAAAGAGCCTGGAGAGAAAGAGGCAAAAGGAGATGGGGAAATGAGTGAGAGATAAAGTTGGAGAGAAAGATAAAGACAGAGATAAAGAAGAAAGAGGGAGAGAGTGTGTGTGTGCATTGTGGAGAGAGCCTCGCTTTCACCCACCTTCCCTCCTTTCCTTACTCCCTTATGTTTTCTCTCTTTATCTAAGTCTTGTCCTCTGTCTCATTCTCACTTCACTCTCTCTTCTCACTCACTCCCCCTCTCTCCTTCAGTCCAGATTCCAGCACTCCCTCCATCTCTCTTTTATCTGCCTCAATTTCTCTCTATCTTTCTCTCTCTCATACTCTGTACCAATCTCTTCATCTTTCTCTTTCTTTCTTTAAAGTTTATTCTCATACACTTCTCACTCCCTCTACCTCCATCTCTCTTTACTTCTATTTTGCCCTCTTTATAACCCTATATCTCTCATCTACAACTCTCTTGCTCTCTTTATCTTTCTCTTCCCTCGTTTCTTCTTCTTCTCCCTCTCCCTCTCACTCTTTCATCTCGTTCTCTATCCCTCTCTCCCTCTCTCGTGCCCTCCATCTCTCTCTCTCATGTATCTCTTCCATTTCTCTCGCTCTCACTCGTTATCTCTCTTTCTCTCCATCTCCCTCTTACTCTCATTCTCTCTCCTCTCTCTTTCTTCCTCACCCATTTCATTTGCTCTTTCTTCCTCCTTTACTAACTCTCACCTTTCTTATCACTCTGTCTTATGTATTATATCTCTTTCTCTCACTCTTTTCCTCTCTCCTAGTCTCTCTTATTTCTCTCTTCTCAATCACTCCCCATCTCTCTCAATCCCTCCCCATCTTTCTCTCTCCTCTCCTCCCTATTCTCTTTTTATTTGCCTCACTTAATCCATCAATATCTCGGTCTCTCACATAGACTTTCTTTCTGACTCTTCATCACACTCTCTCGTCTCTCACTTTCTTTCATCTCTTTCTCACACCCTTCTCTCTTCATCTCTACCCCTTCTCTCTCTTTCTCTCTACTTTTCTTTTGTTCTCTACATATCTCTTGCTACCTCTTTCCATGCTTTCCTCTCTCCCTCCCTCCCTCTCTCCTCCTCACTCTCTCTTGCTCTTTCTTACTCTCTTACTTTCTCTCTCACACTTTGCAACTCTTATGCCCTCTCTCTTCTCTCTTACTCAACCTTCTATTCACTTACTCCTCTACTCTCTCACGCTTTCATTCTCTACTTCTCTCTCCAAACTTCCCTCTCTCTTACTCGTGGAACTCTTCTCTTTCTCTCTCTCTCCATCAACCCTTTATCTTAGTTTCTTTCTCTCTCTCACTCACTTCTCTCTACCTTTATCTAACTCTCATTCTCCCCCCTTTCTCTTATCATTCTCACTCTTCCCCTCTCTCTTACCCTCCTTCCCTCATTCACTCACTCTATCTTTTCCTACCTCTCTCTCTCTTGTGTATTTCTCTCACTTTCTTTCACACTTGCGCCCCTCCAATGTCTCTCTTCATTCTCTCTTCTTTTTGTCTCCTCACCTCTTAATCTCTATATTACCTTCTCTCTTCTCCCTTCTCGTCCTATTATTCCATTTCTGCCACTCTATCTCCCTCTCTCTCACCTTCTCTCTCACTCTCCCTCTCTAATTTTCACACTTCGCATACTCCTTATTCTCTCATTTTCTCTTCGACACAAATTCTCTCTTTGTTCTCCTTCAATATTTGTAGCTCACTCCCTATCCCCTCTCCCTTAACATCTCACCTCCTCTTTTAGTCTCTTTTTTTCATCGTACTTCTTGATATGCCTCTATCTCTATCTCTACCATGCTCTTTCTCTCTCTCACCTCACTTCTCTTGTTGTACCTTATCTCTCACTATCATTATCTCTCTAACTCTTCATCCCTCTCTCTTCAGCGCTCTCTTTCCCTCCTTGTTTTCCTCTATATCTCTCTTTCTTCCTCTCTCCCTCTCTCTTCCTCCCTCTCTCTTGTTCACTCGCTCACTCTCTTCCACTCCCTTTGACTCAACTTCTCTCTATCTCTCTAACTCTCATCCTCATTCCCACCCTCTTTTCCTCTCTCTCATCTTCTCCAACTCACTCCATGTCTCTACCACTAGTTGCTCCCACTCTGTTGCTCTCGGTATTCCCACACTCTCTCTTTCTCTTCCATCTCCCCCCTCTTCCCCTCTCTCTCATTCTCCCTTCTCTCT
>JAKZJZ010002363.1:0-17363 GCA_022702705.1 Papilionanthe hookeriana x Papilionanthe teres
ACCCCAAAATAAAAGCCCAACCAAAGTCAAAACCTCTTTAAAACACTCCCATAAACATTTCCCAACATTAATTTTACATCAATTTCAACCCTAGCCCAACTTTGGCCCATGGTAGCCCATTTTGGCCCACCTTAGCCTCTTTACCAAAAGGCCCATATCCAACCCAATTCAAACCCAAATCACCTCAAATTTGTTTCAAACCACTCATGACACATCCCTAAACCAAACTCAACAATTATTTGGCCCAAGCCTTTACCAAAATTTCATCCCAAAATCCATTTTAAAATTCAAAAGCCCACTTTCCTAAACCATTTAAAAGCCCATCTAAAACCATTTCAATGAGCCTAAAATCTACCCCAAAGCCCACATGAAATTCCTCTCATCATCCCTTTGATTTAAAACACTTCCTAAGTTATAAAATCTATCACCAAATAAATCCAAATCAAGCCTTTTGACAATTCTCCTTAAATCCATCAAAAATTTCAACACCCTTCCTCATGAAAGTTGACTAAACTTTTCCCAAGCCAAAGACAAGCCATGAAGCCATGCATGAGCCACATGAGAGCCATGGGATCTACTTTCCACCTCACCATACCCAAGATGGCAAGAGGAGGAGGCCCTTTCCATATTCCCTTAAAGGGATTAGCCACTTCCATGACTCCACTTAAACCTTGCTTAAACTTAATTGTACTTGGATGGTGACCCTTCCCCACTAATTATGCTGACCTAAACCACTTTATCTTCAGCCCAAACTAGCCATGGGAAGGTGCACCTAGCCCAATCCATGCATTTGACCAATTTGAGCCAAAATACACCCTTACCCCATTCCACTTTGATTCAAACCCTTTACACACGGCAGCCACCGATTGCCTTCACGAACATCAAGCCACGACCCACTCGAACTCGAGGGTGACCCATGCACAGCCGGCCAGCCACCGGGCCGCCGGAAAACACCATGGCCGAAAGCTCACATGTGAGCCAACATTGAAATTCTCCATTGTCGACTTGTCTCGACCCGAATGGATAGCATGGCTATTCTTCCCTTGACCTAAGCAGTGATCCCGACCATTAAACCCCCACAGGAGAGCCTCCGACCATGCCTATTTAAACACCTCACCCTCACGGCCATAGAGGAGAGTTGCACAAACCTTGCCGAAACTCGCCAAAATTGTTCCGGACCCTTCTCCACCCTTAGAGCGGTTGATCCCCGGTGTCGATACGCCCTAATCCCCACTGCTAAAACTCGATTTCCCAATCGAAATTCCACCCAAAACCGGGACACTTCTCCACAGTGAGCCAATCCCCAAATTGATTGGTTCTACACCTTCACCGGACCAAGGGAAGGTGTCCACCGAGCAAAGCCCCATCTCCGGGCCACCCAGTTGCTCCGGCCTCCAAGCTTTGTGATCGGGCTGTGGTCGAAGTTCAACCTAGACGATTCACTGGACCGGGAGACTTCATGCGGAGCTTCGCTAGGATCCAATCGAAGGTGCAACAACTCTCGGATCGAAGCCACACTTCTCCGAGCAAAGGTATGAGCTAATTCTTCATCCCGAGCTTCGGAGATTCTCCATTTCAAATGCTTTAATTTCAATGCATGATAAGCTGTATAGATGTGTTCGTCTCTTGAGACGAATCCATAGAAGCATAAGAACATGAAAATCCATTGAGTATCGAGTGAGATATTAGGGATTTAGTGTGGACGGCTCTCGGGTGAGGACACTTGGGGACGATGAACGGATGCCGTCCATTTAATACACGCGCGGACGGACGGCCGGGATCGTGCCGGATGAGGAGACGGAACGATACGGCGGGCCCGGGACGGGCGACTCGGATGGCGGCGCCCAATCACGGCGCGACACGTACCCCTTCGGGCTCGTCGATGTTTCGGCGGCGCGCGTGGATAAGTAGATAAATAGGGTATTTAATGTATTTATTAAATATCGAAACTTCAAAAATTCATAACTTTGTGTAGGAAAATCGGAAAAATAAAATAAAAATACCCTCTTGCTCGGTGAACGAGAGGAGAATAATGTGGAAAAGAAATCATTTAATTTCATCAAGTATTTTATTTTTTATAATTTATTTACTCTCTGCATACATTTAATTCTCCATGCATGTATACAATTCACCATGGCATGAGACCATAGGGCTTTTGAAGCCTCCGAATTTGGGAACATTCCCTGAATTTTCCAAAGTCGAGAGTCATCCTATGAAGAGTTATTGATTTTTTAAATTCATGTCACTGTTTTGAGTATTCTAATTCCAATAAATAGCATGTTGTGAAATAAATTCTAGAAAAATTTGGTGATGTTCCTTATGACCAGAGAACCCTAGGAAAAATAGGTTTTAAGTTAGTTCATTTTAGACAACCCTAATTGGCTTAAACACTCAAAATAGGTCTCTAATTAATTAGAGCTAACCATACATCAAATTGACTTCAAATCAATTCTCCATTGACCTTTAGGGTCAGAAGAACCCACCATAAAAATTTGAGGTCGATTGGACTTGGTTAGCCTCTATTAATTGGGTTGATTAAGCCATTTAGTCATTTTAAACTTTAAAAATTCATAACTTTCAAAATATCTTTCAAAAATTCACCAAATTGGTTTTGGAGCCTCTCTGATATCAAGGGAATTTAAGAAAATTAAAATTTCAATTTTCTAAAAAAGTTGATTTTTAATATTATTTTAATATTTTTAATAATTAAAAAATAATAAAAATCACAAAAATAATAAAATTCACCAAAATGTCACATTTTGAATTTTAATCACTTAGGAACAAACCCCATATTTTTCTTAGGCCTATTTGGTGAGATATTAATTTTTAAAGCTCTAGGGTAATTTTAAAATTAAAAAAATGTATTTTCTAGCATTTTCACTAAATTAATTATAATAAATCATAGAAAAATCAGAAAATTGCGAAATTTGCTTCTCTGATTTCCTTGATATCAGAGAGATTTTTAAAAATTATAAAATTCATTTTTCAACATTTATTTTATTTTTAAATTAATTAACACTCCAGAACTTAAAATATTTATAATAAAAATAATATAATTCAAAAAATCACCAAAATTGGTCCAAGTGGTCCCCTGGTCATTAGGAATGTCCCCTAATTTTCTTAAGGACAGAAACTTTCCCTTGGTCATGTTATTAAATTTCCTTGGAAATCTCTATTTTCTACCAAAAATAATTATATAAATAAATTAAATACAGAAAAATCACATTTTCTCCTCTCATGTCTTTATTGACATATGAGTGAAGTCACATAAAAATTTCAAGTTCATTTGAGTTCAATTTAGTGAGTTATGAAATTATTAAGCTTAAAGGGTAAAGTGGTAATTAAACTTTTTTTTTACCCTTAATTAAAACTTTAGGTTTAATAAAAAATTAACAAGTAAAATATTTGATCCTAATCTGATTTGGATGATTGAAATTTAATAATTCAAGGGTAGAAACCCATTAAGCAATTTAAAATGATTAAACTTTAATTAAATAATTGATTAAATTTGGAAGAATAATAAAATTGGAATTATTAAAATAGGGATATTATTAGGAAGAGATTTATTCTTTAATTTAAAAAATCCCTAAATTAATCATTTCATTAATGTGTAATTCCTAATTAAAATGATAATTCAAATTTAAAACATTAAAAGACTTAATCATTAATCTAAAATTAAATTATTGAACTCTTTTAAAATTTTAATTAAAATTAAAATGAATAAAATTGAATAAAAAAAAATTAAATTAAATCAAATTAAATCAAATTAAAAATTAAATTAAAAATTAAATTAAATTAAAAATTAAATTAAAATAAATTAAATTAAATTAAAAATTAAATTAAATTAAATTAAATTAAATCAAATTAAATTAAATTAAATCAAATTAAATTAAAAAAAATTAATTAAATTAAATCAAATTAATTTAATGTAACATCAAATCAAACTAAATTGAATTAAATTGAATTAAATTAAATTAAATTAAATTAAATTAAATTAAATTAAGTTAAATTAAGTTGAATTAAATAACATCACCTAAGACATAAAGAAATAAGCCTAAAATAACTTGAACAACTATTCCAAATTTAAACCCTTCAATTGAAATTAAGCTAAATCACAAACCATTTGAACACCAATTTACCCTCAAAAGCTTTAGTTATCATAACTCCTAAACAGAATATTAAATGAAATGTTACTTCACTTATAGGATATTCAAATATCATAGTTCACTGAGCAAGTTAACAAAACTTGAAAACCTCGGACGATCGATTCATTTACGTAATTAAATTCATTTTGGACTTAAAACAATCCTAGAAATATTGAAAAGATGTTTAAGATTCTTCTTAAGCACTTCCTCAATATGATAGGATGTTTATAAGAACAATTGAACTTAATTGTTCTTTGATGAAGAAAATCGTCTTCAAACCAAAAACACAAGGAACCGTAGACGTCATAGGAAATGACTAAGCTATAGGATTAGGAATTTGGTAGAAAACCATAACCCTTACCTTAGCTTTACTAGGAACTTGCTTAAATGTTCTAATCGTGTTTTAAGTGCGACTGGAATGACGGGAAGACCCTCAGGGTACGCTTTTATTTTATCGCAATTTACTTTCCTGCAATTTACTTTCTTGCAATTTATTTTATTGCAAATGCACTTTACTTTTCTTGCATGATAAAACAAGCTGTTGCATGAAAACCCACACCTTTAGGATAGTCCCTAAAGCTGAAACCAAAACTAAGTTAAAAGTCATTGCAAGATAAAATTCACCTCCACGACATTTCAAAATATAAGACAACTCAAAATTTAATCACAAACGAACAACAAAACTACAACTACAACTAAATTAAAACGTCTCGTTGAATGATCGGGAATACCTCGGATGACCTAACCCGCGTGTTGCTAGCGGGATTTCCCACGGTCCAAATGAAAGTACGGAACTCATTTAGTTGAGTTTAGCAAATTCATCTGGACTAAGTGAATTCGATGAAAATAACGGTGCCGGGATGACGGAACCGTGGGATCTTAATCGGTTCTGTTTAATCAACTTTAAGACCTGTTTTAATTAAAATATTAAAGACACATGGAAATTAAGACTTTCTCTAAAACCAAAACACTTTTCTCATCCCCTGATTTATGATTTCTAAAACTAAACCTCTGCAACAACAAGGAGCTCGGAGCATGGTGGGCAGCACGGCCATCGTCGTCAGCAGAAACTTGAACCCACTTCGACAAAACTTTCCTAGAATTAAACAACAAAGCCATAGGACTTCGAGGTAGTTTGCACTAGTGCAACATAAATCCTCAACTCTTCGTTAGGCATTTGCATTGCAAATTAAGCCCTAACCGGTCTTAGGATTCCGAGGTAGTCGTCCGATACGACACAAACCCTCATATCTTCCGTGCTATTTGTATGATTCTATCATATAAATATAAGCCCTAATTAATTAAAATTGGCGAGATTAAAACATTAAATAAACATTAGGATTTTCCTAAATCCAAGCCGAAACAATAGGATAGTCGGGAGATTATCGAAGTTCACTTCGAATCCGTAATTTCTCCTACTTTTCTTCCTTTGAATTCCCAAAATAAAATGTTCCAAACTCGATCCATTCCCTATTGAGATTCAAAAATTCAATCCTTTGAAAACTTAAACTTTGAAATTCTTGAGAGCGAGAATTATTGATTATTATCGAGAGTTTTCTTAGGTGATTCCCGTCACTTAAGATGTAATTAACTATAGGGGCTTGCCCTTATAGGGAATTTTAAAGAACCTGAGTAATATAAACCCTGTTTAATGTTTTCATATTAAGCAGGGGAATTTGTCGGCTTATAAAATTGGTTCGCAGACCAAACGGATGTCACAAGTCTTCTAGTTTATTTAACCGAGCCCCACCATCAAGCAGTGTGTCTATCCTTAGGGATAGATACACGGTTTGTGATGCGGTGCTCGTTTATATAAACTATTTGAGATGTGAGATCAGTTTGACTTCATATCTTAAAATTTTTTAAAAATTATTTTCAAAATCAAAACACTACTTTTCAAATTATATATATATGTAAATTAAATTAAAAATTCGCCGACAATTCCTGTTAGGCGACCCCTTTTCAAAATACAACACATAACCTAAAAATATGCCGACAACTTCTGGCGACTCCGCTGGGGACAATTCCTCTCTCCATTCTAATCAGACAATTCTGCTTTCAAAAATCGGTAGTGCATCCATGTCCCTTATGGATCAAACTACCCTTCTTTCCGTTGGGATACTATGTTCATTTCTACCTTGAACAAGTATAACCAACATTCTCTCGGATTTAGGAGCCATTGTTTAGACACCCACAAACGAGAGAGGTTCCGAGATCCTTTACCTCATTTCGAGGTGGGGTGGACCCCGATAGGTGTTAGTTTAGGAGTGATCCTTCGAGTCGAGAAGTCTTGCTTAAGACTCTCTTTTCCTTTCCAACTCCGATTCAGATTCCTTACCTTCTCTACACCTTTGAACACTCCGTTCTAAATAAACAAACCCTCTAATAAGTGATTCTTTTAATAAGTGATTCCTTCTTATAAATACATGAACAAGAATGAGTTCGGACTCTTTTCAAGTCTTTTCTTTTCGTCCTAAAGAAAAGAAGCATAACTTGGGACTGACAACCGGAATCTACCCTGCGAAATGGAAGCCCCGAAGCCGATTTTCTCTTTTACCAATGGACTGGACTTCGGCGTCCATAAGGATGAGCTGCCCGACAATGGAATCATCCGATTTGGACGAGGATTTGAAAACACGAACGTCAAGATCACCGACGTCTCCCTCTTTGCAGCGACGAACAAGGTATCCGAAGCTGAGGAGCCGTCGCTGAGTTCAACCTTAGGTCGACCCAAGAATTCCCTCCTCTGCAAAGGATCCCGACTAAGAGGAATACTGCCGTCCGCAGGGAGGACTCGTTCTTACTACCCCCACGCTGGTCTAGTTGTTTCGCACCTACCCCGACTTTTGCCAAATCAAAGGGGAAAGAAATCCGAGATTATGATGGACCTGTTACCGTGGAGGGTACGGATCTTCCTGTAAGACCTTCGTTTTCGAAATCGGGTCCGAGTTCAAAGATTCCGTCACCGACGAGGACTCAAAGAAGAAACGAAGTAGAAGGATCGCTAGAGAGGCCGGAGGCCGCTGAAATTGCTTTCCTAGAGGAAATTCCGGAAGCTGCCGAGAATATACACCGCTGCTCGAATACATACCACTCTTGGGAGGAAGCGGGTTTCATCCCCTCTCCGCCGCGAGAAGATGAAGAAAATATTCGTAAGATTGCTGCCACATTACCACAGCCCGCATATTACAACGATAGCCGCAAGAAAAGAACTCGAACTACGCCGTTTGCTCGACTGCAAACTTTGGAAAAAAAGTTAGCAAAGAAGGAAAACTGCCCCGTATCGGAAATTCTACGAAGGATAGGGCGGGTGCCAGTCAAATCCCGTCTTGGGCCTCGAGTAGAACCCGCCATCATGACAGAAAAGCCAAGTAAAAGAATGAAGGCTAGTCCGCCCGTTGTCGTCTCAGCATTACAAATTAGGGAGGATACCACCTTCCAGCATTTGGCCGACAGACCATCTGGTCCTAGACCTTCTGCTGTTAGGAGGATGGTATGGCGTCCCCTTCTTGAGGCGGCGAGATTGAAACGACGGCTCGAGAAAGAAAGTCTCGCCGGGAGACTTGAATGCGAAGAAAGTGCTACCGCGATGAAGGGGACTCGTGAGAAGGGGACCCGGCAGCTATCGCACGACAACCACGAATACACACGGAAAGCCCCGCTAGAAGATGCCATGGAAAAGTTGAGAACCGATATCCGACGATTGGCAAAAGAAAGAGAAGAAAAGTTCGGAGACGAGATTGATTCATCGGAATTCATGGACGACGAATACGCGAAATCAACGTGGTTGAGACACGAGCTTCATCGACTTCGCAAGGTGCTCCTGCGGCCGCAGGAAGAGAGGAGCCGGAGCGATGAGAAGGCGGCTTCGGGAGAAGACGACACGATCGCTCGAATGGCGAAGAGGATGGAAGAGATGGCCATAGCTCGGCCACTCTCCGAGTCGAAGTACAACCACATAGAGAGACACCCCCGGAGGTCATTCACATTGTAGACGGAGGAAAGGAGATTACGTCCGTCAATGGGGATGATCGGCTGAAAAAGGATACAACACAAAGTATGATTCCGAAAAGGATATCAAGAACTTGGTGGAGCAGCAGGTGCGAGAAGCCTTAGCACAATCGAAGAGCGGGACATCCATTCGGACGGGAAGACCTTACCCAGAAGAATTCGACGCTGTCCAATACCCGAAAGGCTTCGTACCACCTCTGTTCAAGACCTTCGACGGAACCGAGAACCCCCGACAGCATGTGGCACACTTTCGTGCCAGTTGTTGCAATGCCGGCCGAAGCGATGCATTACTCTTCCGACAGTTCGTCGGCGGTCCGTCGAGAATCGCCTTCGGCGGGTATGCGGGATTACCAAATGGTTCGGTGAAGACGTTCTCAGAGCTAGAGAACCTCTTCATCAAGCGATTTGCCGGAGCTTAGAACCACATCACTATAGGTGATTTAGTGGTAGAGAAACAAAAGCCAAATGAAACTTTGGTGGATTAAATACTTCGATGGAGGAACTTAAGCATGAAGTGTGAACCACAACTGTAAGAACAACACGCAGTCGGCATTTTACTTAAAAGCATCCATGGCCCGATAGCACTTCTCCTCAAGGGATTCACTATTAAGACTTTTGAGAAGTTGTTAAGCAAGGCCGGAAGCTTGCAAGAAGAGGCGAAGCAATTAAGTTTCGCCGACAAGACGGACAAACAAAAGCCTGTAAAGACTTTTGAAAAGAAATCCGGGATCGTTGCGACGAGTTGACAAAGGCAAGCAGCCGATGCAAATACCACCGAACGGCCGCAACAACCACAACGAATTACCAGCAACCCCGGCCCAGCTATCGGTCATCTCGCCGGTATGAACAACCACCTCGTCCGCAACGTACATTAAAGGAGCTTTTGAGCGAGAGAATATCCGTTCAAGAATGAAGCGAGTGCCGAAAATGTTCCGTAGTACGATGAAGACTCCGGATTTCCAGTTGCCGGAGCCTAAAAAACCGAGAGGAAGTCAACAAGAAAGGTGATCCCGACTTTTGCCCTTACCACCGGATGCTTGGACACAAAATAGAAGATTGCATTACCTTCAAAAGTTGGCTCGATGACAACCTTCGGAAAGGGAATATAATGATCCCGAAGGAGTACATGAAGGAACCCCGTAGAAGGAGGTTCCGTCGATGTTGTCTCGGTCGATCCCATCATTCGATAGATCCTATACGATCGACGATGGATGGACTACCGCTTCGACGAGGTCTTCAAAAAGATTTTAGACGACATCCAAACCGCTTCGGTGCGAGCTTCGATTCGGAGTTTGAAACACTGTTAAGCCGGTACTTATCACTTGCGATAGAAGAACCACCTCGACGGGAGACGATTGAAGAGAAGAAGAAAATCGACGAAGAAGAGAGGACCGAGGCTCCTAAGGCTAGACTAGGGACTGCTTATCCTAGGATAGTTGTTTCGATTCGGGGGAGAAATCCCTCGAACCTCGATTTTGTATGATTATACGCTCACTTCGGTGGGATCATATAATGATAAGGGTTATGGCGTTGGCTACGTTTTGGTCATTTCTAACGATTACGTAACTAACGATAATCCGGATATCGATTTCGATACCAACGACAATTCTCGGATCATACACGATCTCGACGAGCAAAATAACGAAGAAGACATCCATCGAGGAGGCTACGAGAGTTCAACAAGCAACGAATCTATCTGCGAGTTTCGAGGAGCTCCGGTCGCGATAGAGTTAGAGCCTTCGGACTCCGAAGCTAATCCGGAAGAGCTCGTCATTCCGATTCAGAAGAGACACCGACGAAGCTCGACAATAGATTCGGAGGAAATTACGGAAGTCGACTTAAGAAGTGGAAAAGTTCTACCTCCGAGAATGGGTCCAAAAGACAAAGGAAAGCGGGTGGTTGTTCGGGAAGAACCAACCCCGGCGGAAGAAATACCCATTCGAGAAGAAGCGAGAGACACATGAAAACAAAGAGGATTACAACGTGCTTAGCCCATCTTAGGAAACTACCAGCCAAGCCGAGCATCTACGACGCTCTCATCTTATCAAAGGAGATGAGAGAAGCTCGATCGAGGCCTTACTTGATCCGAAATTTGCTTAGCTCGAATGGCCGGAGAGTCCTTAGATGAGGTTTGCTCGTTAAAGGAACGACGAGGTGTTACCTTCACGGACAACGACCTACTACTTGAGACGACGAGACCACAACCGAGCCGTTGTACATTTCGATTACTAATTGGGAAGTTTACACTCTCCGAGTATTGGTGGATCCGGGAGCATCAATCAATATAATGAATCTTCGAACGCTAGCATACTTGGAAATTGATGCTCGCGAGCTCGAGGCGGACAAAATGTTATTAAGAGGATTCGACCGGAAAGGAGAAAGAGCCCTCGGCTCGATAACACTGCTTAATGAAGACCGGTGACTTAGCAAAGACAACCGTGAAATTTCACATAATTGATTCGAAACGTCGTTCAACGCTCTCTTGGGCCGACCATGGATACATGAAAACGAGGATGGTACCATCATCTCTATATCGGTGCATCGAATACTACGATGGAGGGGAACGAGTGCATCAAAGGTGACTTACAACCATTCTCCGTACATGAAATTGGAATCCACGAGGATGCGACTTATTATGCACCACCGAAGAAAACGATCTTCTCCGGAGATACCATAACAAATGAAGCAAAGAAAGTTCGGGACAACGAAGAACCTGAAGTTCTAGTCCAACGATCGCTCCACCACTCCCTTACGGCGAGATGGTGAAGGTTTCTCCACAACTCGCATCCGAGGTTGAGGCGGGGACGAGGTCGTGGTAGAGACGTTAGGACGATTGGACGAGAGGAAACCGAACATCAATGTCGATTGGGAAGATAGTTACGAAGAAGAAAAAGAAATCAAACAAGAAGCGAGCGACAATAAGTCGGAAGAAGCCGCAATTCAAAATCCCTCTCGAAGATGAAAGAAACGAAGAATATAAATCGATGTACGAGAAGATTAACCACTATGTACATACTTATGACCACGACCCCGATCCATTCTAATAAGATCGAGGGTATGGTGGTCGAAGAGGTACGTAGCGACGATACTGAAGCCCATCGAGTTCTACCGTGGTGCTCCTTCCTCCAAAGCCGAAAATAATGTACAATTTGAAGATGCTACTTCATCGGAATTAATGGAATTACCTTTTGAGTGGTACTCTCCCTGTGTTCAAAATTTAATTCGGCGTGGTTTCTTACCTCGACAATGGACGAAAAGGTCAATCACAACATTTTGAAAATTTATGGAATAACTCCGGTCGTCCACCCGATTCAAGGCATGGTCTCGGATTCGGCACGGTAGGATCGGTTGACGATGCTGAATTTTGCATGGTTGTCACTTGCAAGTCTAATGAAGAGCTGCATGGAAGCTACGGAAGAACTTGAAGATTTACAAATTGGAAACGCTCCACGAGTTCGAAGAAGAGATCAAATCTACGATAGATGAGTTAACGGAAGTTAACTTAGGTACTAGCGAAGAGCCTAGACCTACCTTTGTTAGCTCCTTACTCGATAAAGAAGACTCGAAGAAATAATCGAGTTATTAATGGAATTTAAAGGCTTGTTTTGCTTGGAGCTACGATGAGATGCCGGGATTAGCTCCGGAGGTCGCGATCCATAAGCTAGGAGTGGATCCTACTTCGGTCCCGGTCGGACGAGGTCCCGAGAAGAATGCGTCTAGAAGTCGAACAACAAGTCATAGCTGAAGTTAAAAAGCTAATAGACGCTAAATTTGTCCGTGAAGAACAATACCCGACTTGGTTAGCCAACGTGGTACCGGTCGGGAAGAAGAATGGTCGGATCGAGAATTTGTGTGGATTTCGAGAGATTTAAACAAGGCATGTCCGAAAGATGAATTTCCTCTGCCGATCCGGAATTAATGATCGACATTGCTTCGACACATGAAATATTCTCATTCATGGATGGATCTTCGGGATACGACCGGATAAAAATGGCTCCGAGAAGATGAAAAACTTACGAGCATTCGGAACGCCGATCGGAGTATATTGCTTACACGGTGATGCCATTCGGATCGAAGAACGCGAGGAGCGACCTACCAAAGAGCAATGACAAGAATTTTTGATGATCTCATCCATAATCGAGTCGAATGCTACGTGGATGATGTGGTCATCGAAAGCAAAGTAAAGGAAAACCACATTGTATGATTTGAGAATTGTTTTCGAACGATTAAGACAATTTAACCTTAAGATGAATCCCTTAAAATGCGCCTTCGGCGTCACCTCCGGGAAATTCTTAGGATTCGTTGTCCGACATCGTGGAATTGAAATCGACCGAGAAAAGATTAAAGCTATCTTAGAAATGTCGCCTCCCAAAACCTTAAAACAACAACGATCTTTTCGAGGAAGTTGGCATATCTTCGACGCTTTATCTCGAAACTTGTCGGGTAGGTGTCGGCCTTTCTCGGCACTAGTTAAAAGGACGCCAAATTTATTTGGGAAGAGAAATGCGAGAGGGCCTTCGAGGACATTAAGCGATATTTAATGACACCTCCTATCTTAGCGGCCCCAGGTCTCGGGTAGACCGGCGATACTTTACACCGCGGCTTTAGACGACTCTCTCGGAGCCACTGTTAGCCCGAGATCGATGATGAGGGTAAAGAAAATGCTCTTTACTTACTTAAGCCGTCGTTTGCTTCCGACGGAAGTAAGGTATCCGGCAATTGAAAAGCATTGTTTGGCCACGATCTTCGCCGCTCGAAAGCTCGGGCACTACATGCTTTCTCATAAGGTCGACCTAATCTCGAAGTTTAATCCATTGCGATACTTGATGACTCGTCCGACGCTTTCCGGCGGACTTGCCGGATGGTCGATGATATTATTGTAATTCGATATAACTTTCATGCCTCTTCGTGCCGTAAAGGGACAAGTCTTAGCAGACTTCCTTGCGGCACACCCTTTGCGGCGGAATCTCCTCTCGATGACGATGCGCCGGATGAACAAATAATGAACCTAGAAGACCTTGATGATCGACGTTGGGAATTATATTTCGACGGAGCATCTTTAGCGCACAAAGACGAAGAATCGCAAGTGATAGTGCCGGTAAGGCGGGAATCGGGCTAATCTTTATAACACGGGAGCGGGGGATGTTAAGATACTCCTACCACTTGACGGAACCATGTACAAACAACGAAGCGGAATACGAAGCCCTCATAACGGGGTCGGAATTAACCATTCGAATGGGGATAACGGACATCGACATCTACGGGGATTCACGGTTAATCATTCAACGGATCGCCGGACGGTACGGAATTTTAAAGCCAAGACTCGAACAATACTTCCGGTATGCCATACGAATTGTTGGAACGGATTCCAAATGTGACGATCTACAAAATTCCCCGAAAAGAAAATGCTTTAGCGAGATGCTTTAGCCCGTCTCGCAAAAGAATTTGCCTGTTTGCAAGATGAATCGGTAGAAGTGTCGGTTCACGGACGTCGGAGTCCTATCACGGTTCGACATAGACACAATACACAAATCGAGAAAGAAAAAGAATCGATTGCGGCGATGACGGAAGACACGGAAGATTGGTGACGGCCATTGATAGACTACACTACGAACGGGAAAGCTACCGGATGGTAGGTCGTTAGCCTATCGGATCAGAAAAGAACTTCGTCCTACGCATTAATAAACAACACGTTATACGGAAGGTCTTTCGATCGAATGTGGCTAAGGTGCCTAAGCGGGTCCGAGGCCGTGAAATTGTTAAGGAGGTGTATTCGGGACTGCGTGGCGCTCACCGGTCGGGTCCGAAGATGAAAATGAAAATTAAAAGACTAGGGTACTACTGGCCCTCGATGATGACCGACTACATGAAAATCGCCAAGAGCTGTCACCAATGCCAAGTGCACGGAGTAGTTCTGCACCAACCTCCAAATGTGCTACATCCGACAATTGCGTCGTGGCCATTTGAATGTTGGGGCACAGATATAGTGGGTCCGATAGAACCACCGTCGTCAAAAGGACATCGCTTCATTCTTGCGGCTACAGATTACTTTTCCAAGTGGGCGGAGAGCGGTTCCACTTAGAGAAGTGAAAGCACACCACGTGCTACGGTTTTTCGAGAACCGAGTTGTCTACCGTTTCGGAGTGCCGCGCGAGATCATCTCGGATAATGGGACGGCGTTCGAAGCACGCAAATCAACAATTTTGTCGGGAGACACGGAATCGGCTGGCGATATTCAACAATTTACTACCCAAGAGCAAACGGCCTTCGTCGAGGCTTTTAATAAAACTCTCGTTCAAATTTTAAAGAAAACCTTGGACGATAATAAGAGAAATTGGCATGAGAAGTTGTTAGAAGCCTTATGGGCCTACCGGACAACCTTCAGAACTCCTACGCAAGCTACACCTTACGCTCTGGTGTATGGGTCCGAGGCAGTGTTACCTTTAGAGGTTCGGCTTCCTTCACTTAGAATTGCGATTTGCAAATAAAATCACAACGAGAAGAGAACGCCAAATTACGACTCGAAGAATTAGAGAGCACTGGAAGAGAAAATACTTGCGGCGCAACGAGAATTTAGAACTATACCAAGCTAAGATGGTTCGAAGCCCATGATAAGCTGGTCCGCCCAAGAACCTTCAAAGTTGGTGATTTAGTTCTCGTTCTCGAAAGACCTATTCTTGCACACCGCGAGATAGGAGGAAAATTTGAACCCACTTGGGAAGGACCGTTTGTGGTTGAAGCGGTATACTCGGGAGGTTCTACCGGCTAGTGAATTGCCGGGGAGAACGACATATGCTTACGATCAATGGACGATACTTAAAAAAGTACTACGTTACTGATGTTTCGAAGGAATGAATTCTTCGACCCCTAAGAAACACGGGCGAAGTAATTACTTATGATTGAGTCCGAACCCAAAAAATAATAAAATGTGCTAAAATAAATAAAATCCCGATAATAAAATTTTCCTTGTTTTCTTTTCCAAATCAAAATCTCTTACACGATCTTATCCCACTTCATTCCTGTTAAGTTTAAAAATATAAGAATAATAAAAAAAATGTCTTTAATAAACATTTTCTTAATGTTCTTGTTCTTAGTACGGCCACCGATCCTTTTCCTTGTCTTTTCGCGAGGAACTGTCGAACGGGCGGTTGGTCTCGAACTTTAAGAATGGCGTAAGCCTTGCACTCGATGAAAAGAGGGTGAAAGATGGAGCGATAATCGAGATTGACTCGGATTTCGCACCGGCGGACCTACGAGTATGAGGAAAGTGAGCGGGTCCCGGTTGACCGAGGAAGAGCTGCCGGACATACGGTGATGAAAGTGGGTGGCCCGAGCCACCAATCCGAGCGACAAGAAAAGAAAGACAAACATTGAAGAAGATAAGAAAATGAAGTACGTAGTCGCTACGGCGAAGGCGAGCTTGTCGGCGCCGCGCCCGCGAGAGATTCAGAAGTTCGAAGAGCTACTCTCGCGACGACGCAACGAAGAAATAAGAATCGCCGTATCCAGTAAGATGTTAACAAAACTAGTTGCGGACCGGCGCGACGAGACGGTTGCTAATGTCGGTGCATACACTTCGAGGACACCGGTTCACCGGGAACACGAAGAAAGGAGACCGAGCTCTTAGGATAACGAAAAGAACCGGGGAAATCTCCGGAAGATCGAGAAGAAAGAAGGCTACCACGCCACCGGATAGAACCACCGATGATGCATGACCTTGTTGCGAAGCAACCCGGGGGATGTCCGACGAGGCATCATCCACGAGGAGCCAAGGTATGCGGGGAGAACGTGAAGGGATTGAACCGTATATTCCACGATATGTCACCGGGCCTCGCCATCGCGAGATCATTCCGGAATACGAGCTGGAGAGAATGCGGAGATGTTGAAAAGAAAACCTTTGAATACTTCGAGAGAATTAGAGGCGAAGAATCAATATGCTTGGAGGGCCTCGAGCTACATACGGACGTATTCTCGAGTATGAACAACGAGCAAATCGTGGATTGCATCCGGGATTTGAAAAGAATGGGCCGAGCGGGCCGCTAAGGAAAACACATACTCGGAACCCCGGAGATGGATGCCGGGGAAGGGAAGAATCACGATACAATGTGGATCTTTGTTACAACTTTGCGGAGGACGGAAGAGGAAACCCACGGGAATACTCCGTCATGGGCGAGTGGATCCGATGCCATTAGTCATCAAGAGAATGGTAAAGAGATTGATAACATGGAGGGTACTGCCGGCGAGATTGCATACCCGATAGCTGCATTATCAACATCTGCAAACGGGGTGATTGCATACCCCCACACATAGATCACCACGACTTTGTCGGACCTTTGCACGGTCTCTTTCCTAAACGAGTGTAATATCATGTTCGGATCGACCTCCGGATAGCGAGGCCCGGGTGAGTTCCGAGGGCCGGTAAAGATACCATTACCGGTAGGTTCCGTCATGATGCGAAGGGCAACGGAAGCGGATATCGCTAAGCATTGCATACCGGGAGTACCGGTGAAGCGGATCTCGGTTACTTTCGAAGGATGGACGACGGGAAGACACCTTACCACTTCCGACCGGACCGGGAGTTAGAGAGCCTCCGGCCTTACGGTCGTGAGTTACATGGAAAATATCACACCTCCGATGTACATCCATACGGCATCCTTGCCGAGGATGGCTTGGAAGGTGATGTTATTGACCATGTACCCCATTATTCGGACATGGATTTTCGACGGATGCTTCTTTGGATGGATCGACAAAGATCATACACGATCCGTTTTGAGTTTACATGGATTGTATGAAATATATTTCGGATCAAGATGTATGATGTATCTTCACATGATTGGAATGAAAGTGACCATGTCACATTTTTGGCCTTCACCTCTTTTGTGCAAATTGATTGGGAAACGCCGTTAAAGTTAAATGAACTTCGAACAAAGAACGAGAAAAGGAATAAAAAAAAGAGAATAAAAGAAAACTTTCCTTTAAAAAAAAAAAATCTAAAAAAAATGACAAACACCAAATTCACATGAACATTAAATAAACGATAAAATAAAATTTGAATCATTAAAAGATAAACAAAATCGACATAAATGTTAAATCGAATTCTCGATCAAATTTCAAATGTGATCTTCCAAATTTCAAATCGAATCTTAAATCAAATTTCAATCGAGTTCAAACTCATCCTTTCAAATTCAAATTCAATCTTTCCGGACT
>JAKZJZ010002364.1:0-17359 GCA_022702705.1 Papilionanthe hookeriana x Papilionanthe teres
ACCAAATTGACTCCAAACCACTCATGACACATCCCTAAACTAAACCCAACATTTATTTAGCATGGCCCTTTGCAAAATTTTCATCTAAAAGCCCACTTCTAAAGGACATTCAAAAGCCCATTCCAAACCAAACTCGAAAAGCCCAAGCCCATCCTAAAGCCCACATTACAATCTCATCTCATCCTCACTTAATTAAAATCATCCCTAAGTCCTAAATCAGCAATCAAATCTTTCTAAACAAAGCCATATGACAAACCATCCAAATTTTACACCAAATGTCCAAAATTCTTAAAACCCATTTTCATGAAATTGACTAAACTTTTCCACTAAGCCACATGGAGCCATGCATGAGCCATTCACAAGCCATAGGAAGCCATGAAAGTTTGGCATGTGACCATACCATTAATGGTAAAAGGAGGGGCTCCTTTTCTAACCTTTCATTAAGCCTTTTTACCTTAAGCATGTCACACTCTAAACCATGCTTTGCCACCTAATCCTTGATGGAGACTCCACCATTCTCTCTTGGCGACCTAACTGATCCTCTCGCCCAAAATCAGGCCATGGGGAGGTGCACCCAACCCAAACCAATGGGTTGACCAAATTGAAGCCAAAATGACCTCTTCCCCATTCCATTTTAATTCAGCCACTTTACACATGGCAGTGGCCAATTGATTGCACAAACCTCTAACCCTGACCCCACTGGACTCGAGGGTGACCCATGCCTGCTCGGCCGACCACCCCGATCGCGCGGAAAACACCATGGCCGAAACCTTGGGAGGAGCCAAACTTTGGAATTCTCCCTTGTTGAGCTGCCCCATGCCTAGTGGTCACCATGGTCGTTCTTCTCCTCACCGGAGCAGGTGATCCCAAGCTCTAACTCCCACAGGGAGGCCCTCGACCATGCTATTTAAACACCACCCCCTCACGGCCATGAGAAGAGAGTTGCACAAACCTTGCCAAAACTGCGCAAAATTGTTCCGAGACCCCTCCTCATACACGAGCACTTGATCCCCAGGTGAGATCCCCCTGCCATTTCCTCTCCGTGAGCTCGATTTCGGAGTTGAAATCCGAAGCCCAAAACCGGGACACTTCCCCACGGTGAACCAATCCCCGAATTGATTGGTCCTACACCTTCACCGGACCGAGGGAAGGTGTCCACGAGCAAAAGCCCCATCTCCGGGCCACCCGGTTGCTCCGGACTCCAAGCTTTGTGATCGAGCTGTGGTCGAAGTTCAACCTAGACGATTCACCGAGACCGGGAGACTTCATCCGGAGCTTGCCGGGATCCAATCGAAGGTGCAACAACTCTCGGATCGAAGCTTCACTTCTGCGAGCAAAGGTATGAGCTAATTCTTCATCCCGAGCTTCGGAGATTCTCCATTTCAAATGCCTTAATTTCGATGCATGTTTACAGTATGGATGTGTTCGTCTCTTCGAGACGAATCCATAGAGCATAAGAACACGAAAATCCATTGAGAATCGAGTGAGTTCTTAGGGTTAGAGTGTGGACGGTCACGGGATCACACCGGTCATGGACGATGAACGGATGCGCGTCCATTTAATACACGCGCGGACGGACGGCTCGGATGGCGTCGGACCGGGAGACGGTACGAGAACCGCGGGGCCGGGTTGCGACTCGGATGGCGGCGTCGAATGGGAGCGCGCCACGCGGCATTTCGGAGGCTGCCGAGGGTTGACGCGGCGCCGCGTGGATAAGTAGATAAATAGGGTATTTTCTATTTATTTAAATTCCGAGAACTTTAAAAATCCATATCTTTGTGTAGAAAAATCACAAAAATAAAATAAAAATACCCTCTTGCTCGGTGAACAGAGGAGAATAATGTGGAAAAGAAATTAATTAATTTTGTCCAGTATTTTATTTTTAATTAATTATTTACTCCCTGCATTGTTTTAATTCTCCATGCATGTATACAATTCACCATGGCATGAGACCATAGGGCTTTTGAAGCCTCTGAACTTGGGAACATTCCCTGAATTTTCCAAGGTCAGAGGCCATCTCTGTGAAAAGTTATTGATTTTTCAAATGCATGTTGCTGATTTAAGTATTTTAATTTCAAAAATTAGCATGTTGTGAAATAAATTCTAGGAAAATTTGGTGATGTTCCTTATGACCAGAGAACCCTAGGAAAAATAGGATTTGAGTTAATTCACTTAAATTAACCCTAATTGGCTTAAACACCCAAAATAGGTCTCTAATTAATTAGAGTTAACCATAGATCAAATTGACTTGAAATCAATTCTCCACTGACCTTTAGGATCAGAGGAACCCACCATAAAAATTTGAGGTCAATTGGACTTGGTTAGCCCCACTAATTGGGTTGATTAAGCCACTTAGCCATTTTAAACTTTAAAAATTCATAACTTTCAAAATATCTTTCAAAAATTCACCAAATTGGTTTTGGAGTCTCTCTGATATCAGGGGAGTTCAGGAAAATTAAAATTTCAATTTTCTAAAAAAGTTGATTTTTAATATTATTTTAATATTTTTAATAATTAAAAAATAATAAAAATCACAAAAATAATAAAATTCACCAAAATGTCATATTTTGAATTTTAATCACTTAGGAACAAGTCCCATATTTTTCCTAGGTCTATTTAGTGAGATATTAATTTTAAAGCTCTAGGGTAATTTTAAAATTAAAAAAATATATTTTCTAGCATTTTCACCAAAATAATTATAATAAATCAAAGAAAAATCAGAAAATTGTAAAGTTTGGTTCTCTGGAATCCTTGATATCAGAGAGAATTTTAAAAATTATAAAATTTATTTTTCAACATTTATTTTATTTTTAAATTAATTAATACTCCAGAACTTAAAATAATTCTAATAAATAAAATATAATTCAAAAAATTACAAAATTTGGTCCAAGTGATCCTCTGGTCATTAGGAATGTCCCCTAATTTTCTTAAGGACAGAAACTTTCCCTTGGTCATATCATTGAATTTTCCTTGGAAATTTCTCTTTTCTACAAAAAATAATTATATAAATAAATTAAATACAGAAAAATCACATTTTCTCCTCTCATGTCTTTATTGACACATAAGTGAAGTCACATAAAAATTTCAAGTTCATTTGAGTTCAATTTAGTGAGTTATGAAATTATTAGGCTTAAAGGGCAAAATGGTAATTAAAATTTTAATCCTTAATTAAGACTTTAGGTCTAATAAAAATTAACAAGTAAAATATTTTGATCTTAATCTGATTTGGATGATTGAAATTAAATAATTAAAGGATAGAAACCCATTAAGCAATTTAAAATGATTAAACTTTAATTAAATAATTAATTGAATTTGGAAGAATAATAAATTTGGAATTATTAAAATAGGGATATTATTAGGAAGAGATTTATTCTTTAATTTAAAAATCCCTAAATTAATCATCTCATTAATACTCAACTCTTAATTAAAATGATAACTCAAATTTAAAATATTAAAAGACTTAATCATTAAATTAAATTAAATCATTAAACTCTTTCAAAAAAATTTTCAATTAAATTAAATTAAATTAAGATTAAAAGTTGAATTAAATTAAATTAAAATTAAGTTAAATTAAATAAACAAATTAAATTAAATTAAATGAATTAAATACATTAAATTAAATAAATTAAATTAAATTAAATTAAATTAAATTAAATTAAATTAAATTAAATTAAATTAAATTAAATTAAATTAAATTAAATTAAATTAAATTAAATTAAAAATTAAATTAAATTAAATTAAAATTAAATTAAATTAAATTAAGAAATTAAATCAAATAAATTAAATTGAATTAAATTAAATCAAATCAAATTAAATTAAATAAATTAAATTAAAATAAATTAAATTAAATTAAATTAAGTTAAATTAAATAACTTCACTTAAGACATGAAGAAATAAATCTAAAATAACTTGAACATTATTCGAAACTTAAATCATTAATTTGAACTTAAATTTGAATCACAAATCATTAAATATCATTTTGCCCTTAGGAGCTTTAGTTATCATAACTCCTAAATAGAACATTAAAATGAAATGTTACTTCACTTATAGGACATTCAAATGTCACTAGTTCATTGAGCGAGTTAACAAAACTTGAAAACCTCGGACGATCGATTCATTTACACAATTAAATTCATTTGGACTTGAAACAATCCTAGAAATATTGAAAAGATGTTTAAGATTCTTCTTAAGCACTTCCTCGATATGATAGGATATTTACATGAAGCAATTGAACTTAATTGTTCTTTGATGAAGAAAATCGTCTTCAAACTAAAAACACAAAGAACCTAGACGTCATAGGAAACGACTAGCTATAGGATTAGGAATTTGGTAGAAAACCATAAACCTTTCCCTTAGCTTTACACTAGGAACTTGCTTAAATATTCTAACTGTATTTTAAGTGCGGCTTGGGATGACGGGAAGACCCTCCGTAGTATGCAATTTATTTTATTGCAATTTATTTAATCGCATCGCACTTATTTTTCTTGCATGATAAAACAACGGTTGCATGAAAACCGACACCTTTAGGACAGAAACCAAAACTGAAACCCAAAATTAAAATAAAAGACACTACAAGATAAAATTCACCTCCACAACATTTCAAAATATAAGACAACTCAAAATTTAATCACAAACAGAACACAAAACTACAACTACAACTAAATTAAAACGTCTCGTTGAATGATCGGGAATACCTCGGATGATGTAACCCACGTGTTGCTAACGGGATTTCCCGCGGTCTAAATGAAAGTGCGGAACTCATTTAGTTGAGTTTAGCAAATTCATCTGGACTAAGTGAATTCGATGAAAATAACGGTGCGGGATGACGGAAACCGTGGGATCTTAATCGGTTCTGTTTAATCAACTTTAAGATCTGTTTTAATTAAAACACAAAGAACACTTGGAAATTAAGACTTCTCTAAACCAGAACACTTCTCTCATCTCTTGATTTATGATTTCTAAAACTAAACCTCTGCAACAACAAGGAGCTCGGAGCATGGTGGGCAGCACGGCCATCGTCGTCGGCAAAACTTGAACCTACTTCAACAAAACTTTCTTAGAATTAAATAACAAAGCCATAGGACTTCGAGGTAGTTTGCACTAGTGCAACATAAATCCTCGACTCTTCGTTAGGCATTTGCATTGCAAATTAAGCCCTAACCGGTCTTAGGATTCCGAGGTAGTCGTCCGATACGACATAAACCCTCATATCTTCTAGGCGATTTGTATGATTCTATCATATAAATATAAGCCCTAATTAACTAAAATTGGCAAGATTAAAACATTAAATAAACATTAGGACTTTCCTAAATCCAAGCCAAACAATAGGATAATCGGGAGATTACCGAAGTTCAGCTTCGAATCCGTGATCTCTCCTACTTTTCTTCCTTTGAATTCCCAAAATAAAAATGTTCTAAATTTGATCCATTCCACTATTGAAATTCCAAAATTCAACCCCTTGAAAACTTAAACTTTGAAATTCTTGAGAGCGAGTTATTGATTATTATCGAGAGTTTTCTTAGGTGATTCCCGTCACTTAAGATGTAATTAACTATAGGGGCTTGCCCTTATAGGGAACTTTAAGAACCCGGGTAATATAAACCCTGTTTAATAGTTTCATATTAAGCGAGGGAATTTGTCGGCTTATAAAATTGGTTCGCGGACCAAACGGATGTCACGAAACCTTTCTAGTTTATTTAATCGAGCCCCATTATCGAGCGAGTGTGTCTATTCTTCGGGATAGATACACGGTTTGTGGTGCGGCGCTCGTTTATATAAACTATTCGGGATGTGAGATCGGTTTGATTTCATATCTTAAAATTTTCAAATTCAAAATTATTTTCAAAATCAAATACTACTTTTCAAATTATTTATTTAAATTAAATTAAAATTCGCCGACAATTTTTGTAGGCGACTCTCTTTCAAAAATACAACACATAACCTAAAAAATACGCAGACATATTTACGGCGACTCCGTTGAGGAAAAGTTCCTCTCTCCATTTTAATCAAATAGTTACGCTTTCAAAAATCGGTAGTGTATCCATGTCCCTTATGGATCGAACTACCCTTCTTTCCGTTGGAATACTGTGTTCATTTCTACCTTGAACAAGTATAACCAACATTCTCTCGGATTTAGGAGCCATTTGTTTAGACACCCATAAACGAGAGAGGTTCGAGATCCTTTACCTCATTTACGAGGTGGGGTGGACCCCCAATAGGTGTTAGTTTAGGAGTGATCCTTCGAGTCGAGAAGTCTTGCTTAAGACTCTCTTTTCCTTTCCAACTCCGATTCAGATTCCTTACCTTCTCTACACCTTTGAACACTCCGTTCTAAATAAACAAACCTTTTAATAAGTGATTCCTTCTTATAAATACATGAACATGAATGAGTTCGGACTCTTTTCGATTCCTTTCTTTTCGTCCTAAAGAAAAGAAGCATAACTGGGACCGACAACGGAATCTACCTCGCGAAATGGAAGCCCCGAAGCCGATTTTCTCTTTCACCGATGGACTGGACCTCGGCATGCTATAAGGATGAGTTGCCCGACAATGGAATCATCCGATTCGGACAAGGATTTGAAAACACGAACGTCGAGATCACCGACGTCTCCCTTTTCGCACCGATGAACAAGGTACCGAAGTCGAAGAGCCGTCGCTCGAGTTCAACCTTAGGTCGACCCAAGAATTCCCTCCTCCGCAAAGGATCCCGACTAAGAGGATTACCGATGTCCACGGGAGGACTGTTCTTTCTACCCCCATCGGTACAGTTGTTTCGCACTGCCCGACTTTCGCCAAATCGAAGGGAAAGAAATCCAAGATTATGATGGACTCGTTACCGTGGAGGGTACGGATCTTCTGTAAGACCTTCGTTTTCGAGATCGGGTCCGGTTCAAAGATTCCGTCATTAACAAAGACCCGGAGGAGAAACAGAAATAGAAGGATCGCTAAAGAAGCCGAGCCGCTGAAATTGCTTTCTGGAGGAAATTCCGAAGCTGCCGGAATATACACCGTTGCTGAATACATACCACTCGTTGGGAGGAAGCGGGTTTCATCCCCTCTCCGCCGCGGAAGATGAAGAAAACATTCGCAAGATTGTCGCCAAATTACCACGACCCGCATATTACAACGATAGCCGCAAGAAAAGAACTAGAACTACGCCGTTTGCTCGACTGCAAACTTTGGTAGAAAAGTTAGCGAAGAAGGAAAAGCTGCCCCGTGTCGAAATTCTACGGAGGATGGGGCGGGTGCCGGTCGAATCCCGTCTTGGGCCCCGAGTAGAACCCGCCATCATGACGGAAAAGCCAAGTAAAAGGATGAAGGCTAGTCCGCCTGTTGTCGTCTCGGGATTACGGATTAGGGAGGATACCACCTTCCGGCATTTGGCTGACGGACCATCCGGTCCTAGACCTTCTGCGCCGGAAGGATGGTATGGCGTCCCACTACTTGGGCGGTTGAGATTGAAACAACGAGCCCGAGAAAGAAAGTCTCGCCGGGAGACTTGAATGCGAAGAAAGTGCTACCGCGATGAAGGGGACTCGTGAGAAGGAACCCGGCAGCCTATCGCACGACAACCACGAAGACACACGAAAGCCCCGCTAGAAGATGCCATGGAAAAGTTGAGAACCGATATCCGACGGTTGGCAAAAGAAAGAGAAGAAAAGTTCGGAGACGAGATTGATTCATCGGAATTTATGGACGACGAATACGCGGAAATCAACATGGTTGAGACACGAGCTTCATCGGCTTCGCAAGGTGCTCCTGCGGCCGCGAAGAGAGGAGCCGAGGCGATGAGAAGACGGCTTCGAGAAAAGACGACACGATCGCTCAAATGGCGAAAAGGATGGAAGAGATGGCCGTAGCTCCGGCCACTCTCCGGAGTCAAGTACAACCACATGAGAGACACCCCGGAAGTCATTCACATTGTAGACGGAGGAAAGGAGATTACGTCCGTCAATGGGGATGATCAGTGAAAAAGGATACAACACAAAGTATGATTCTCGAAAAGGATATCAAGAACTTGGTGGAACAACGAAGTGCGGAAGCCTTAGCACAATCAAAGAGCGGGACATCCATTCGGACGGGTAGACCTTACCCGGAAGAATTCGACGACGTCCAATACCGAAAGGCTTCGTACCACCTCTGTTCAAGACCTTCGATGGAACCGGAACCCTCGACGGCATGTAGCACACTTTCGTGCCGGTTGTTGCAATGCGGCGGGAGCGATGCATTACTCTTCCGACGGTTCGTCGGCGATCGTCGGGAATCGCCTTCGGCCGGTATGCGGGATTACCAAATGGTTCGGTTAAGACATTCTCGGAGCTAGAGAACCTCTTCATCGAGCGATTCGCGGAGCTCAGCACCACATCACTATAGGTGATTTAGTGGTAGAAAAGCAGAAGCCGAATGAAACTTTGGTGGATTACATACTCCGATGGAGGAACTTAAGTATGAAGTGTGAACCACAACTGCAAGAACAACACGCAGTCGGCATTTTACTTAAAAGCATCCATGGCCCGATAGCACTTCTCCTCAAGGGATTCACTATTAAGACTTTCGAGAAGTTGTTAAGCAAGGCCGGAAGCTTGCAAGAAGAGGCGAAGCAATTAAGTTTCACCGACAAGACAGATAAACAAAAGCCTGTAAAGACTTTTGAAAAGAAATCTGGGATCGTCGCAGCAGTTGACAAAGGCAAGCAACCGATGCAAATACCACCAGAACGGCCGCAACAACCACAACAGAATTACCGGCAACCCCGGCCCGGCTATCGGTCATCTCCGCAATATGAACAACCGCCTCGTCCGCAACGTACATTAAGAGAGCTTTTGAGCGAGAGAATATCCGTTCAAGAATGAAGCGAGTGCCAAAAATGTTCCGTAGTCGATGAGGACTCCGGATTTCCGACTGCCGGAGCCTAAAAGACCGAGAGGAAGTCAACAAGAAGGGTGATCCCAACTTTTGCCCTTACCACCAGATGCTTGGACACAAAATAGAAGATTGCATTACCTTCAAAAGTTGGCTCAATGACAACCTGCGGAAAGGAAATATAACGATCCCGAAGGAGTACATGAAGGAACCCCAGAAAGGAGGTTCCGTCAATGTTATCTCGGTCGATCCCATCATTCCGATAGATCCCTATATGACTGACGATGGATGGACTACCGCTTGGACGAGGTCTTCGAAAAGATTTTAGACGAGCATCCGGACCGCTTCGGTACGAGCTTCAATTCGGAGTTTGAAACCGTTAAGCCGGTACTATCACTTGCGATAGAAGAACCACCTCAACAGGAGACGATTGAAGAAAAGAAGAAGATTAACGAAGAAGAGAAGACTGAGGCACCTAAGGCTAGGCTAGGGGCTGCTTATCCTAGGATAGTTGTTTCCGATTCGGGGGAGAAATCCCTCGAACCCTCGACTACGTGTGATTATCTCGCTCACTTCGGTGGGATCATATAATGATAAGGGTGATGGCGTTGGCTACGTTTTGATCGTGTCTAACGATTACGTAACTAACGATGATCCGGATATCGATTTCGATACCAACGACAATTCTCAAATCATACACGATCTCGACAAGCGAAACAATGAAGAAGACATCCATCAAGGAGGCTACGAGAGTTCAACAAGCAACGAATCTATCTGCGAGTTTCGAGGAGCTCCGATCACGATAGAGTTAGAGCCTTCGGACTGCGAAGCTAATCCGGAAGAGCCTGTCATTCCGATTCAAGAAAAGACACCGGCAAGCTCAACAATAGATTCGGAGGAAATTACGAAGTCGACTTAAGGAGTGGAAAAGTTCTACCTCCGAGAATGGGTCCAAAAGACAAAGGAAAGCGGTGGTTGTTCGGGAAGAACCAACCCGGCAGAAGAAATACCCATTCGAGAAGAAGCGAGAGACACACGAAAACAAAGTGGACTATAACGTGCTAGCCCATCTTAGGAAACTACCGACCAAGCTAAGCATCTACGACGCTCTCATCTTATCAAAGGAGATGAGAGAAGCTCTGATCGAGGCCTTACTTAATCCGGAAATTTGCTTAGCTCAAATGGTCGGAAAGTCCTTAGATGAGGTTTGCTCGTTAAAGGAACGAGCGAGGTGTTACCTTCACGGACGACGACCTACTACTTGGAACGACGAGATCACAGCCGACCGTTGTACATTTCGATTACTGATCGGAAGATTTACACTCTCCGGAGTATTGGTGGATCCGGGAGCATCAATCAATATAATGAATCTTCGAACGCTAGCATACTTGGAAATTGATGCCCGCGAGCTCGAGGCGGATAAAATGTTATTAAGAGGATTCAACCGGAAAGGAGAAAGAGCCCTCGGCTCGATAACGCTATCGATGAAGACCGGTGACTTAGCAAAGACAACCGCGAAATTTCACATAATTGATTCGAAACGTCGTTCAACGCTCTACTTGGGCCGACCATGGATACATGAAAACGGGATGGTACCATCATCTCTACATCGGTGCATCAAATACTACGATGGAGGGGAACGAGTGCATCAAAGGTGACTTACAACCATTCTCCGTACATGAAATTGGAATCCACGAGGATGCGACTTATTATGCACCGCCGAAGAAAACGATCTTCTCCGGAGATACTATAACAAATGAAGCAAAGAAAGTTCGGGACAACGAAGAACACGAAGTTCTAGTCCAACGAGTCACTCACCACTCCCTTACGGCGAGATGGTGAAGGTTTCTCCACAACTCGCATCCGAGGTCGAGGCCGGGGACGAGGTCGTGGTAGAGACATTAGGACAATTGGACGGAGGAAATCAACCATCAATGTTGATTGGGAAGATAGTTCCGAAGAAGAAAAGAAATCGAACAAGAAGCGACGACAATAAGTCGGAAGAAGCCGCAATTCAGAATCCCTCTCGAAGATGAAAGAAACGAAGAATATAAATCGATGTACGAGAAGATTAACCACTATGTACATACTATGACCACGACCCCGATCCATTCTAATAAGATCGAGGGTATGGAGGTCAAAGAGGTACGTAGCGGTGGTGCAAAACCAATCAAATTCTACCGTGGTGCTTCTTCCTCCAAAGCCGAAAATAATGTACAATTTGAAGATGCTACTTCATCGAATTAATGGAATTGCCTTTTGAGTGGTACTCTCCTCGTGTTCAAAATTTAATTCAGCGTGGTTTCTTACCTCGACGAGTGGACAAAAGGTCGATCACAACGTTTTGAAAATTTATGGAATAACTCCGGTCGTCCACCCAACTCAAAGCATGGTCTCGGATTCGGCACGGTAGGAGTCGATTGATGATGCTGAATTTTGCTTGGTTGTCACTCGCGAATCTAATGAAAGCTGCATGGAAACTACGGACGAACTCGAAGATTTACAAATTGGAGACGCTCCACGGAATTCGAAGAAGAAATCAAATCTACGATAGATGAGTTAATAGAAGTTAACTTAGGTACTAGCGAAGAGCCTAGACCTACCTTTGTTAGCTCTTTACTCAATAAAGAAGACTCCAAAGAAATAATCGAGTTATTAATGGAATTCAAAGATCGTTTTGCTTGGAGCTACGATGAGATGCCGGGTTTAGCTCCGGAGGTCGCGATCCATAAACTAGGAGTGGACCCTACCTCGTTCCGGTCGGACAAGGTCCCGGAAGAATGCGTCTAGAAATCGAACAACAAGTCATAGCTGAAGTTAAAAAGTTAATAGACGCTAAATTTGTCCGTGAAGAACAATACCCGACTTGGTTAGCCAACGTGGTACCGGTCGGGAAGAAGAATGGTCGGATCGGAATTTGTGTGGATTTCGGAGATTTAAACAAGGCATGTCCAAAAGATGAATTTCCTCTACCGATCCCGAGATTAATGATCGACATTGCTTCAACACACGAAATATTCTCATTCATGGATGGATCTTCGGGATACAACCAAATAAAAATGGCTCCGGAAGATGAAAAACTTACAGCATTCAGAACGCCGATCGGAATATTTTGCTACACAGTGATGCCATTCGGACTGAAGAACGCAGGAGCAACCTACCAAAGAACAATGACAAGAATTTTTGATGATCTCATCCACAATCAAGTCGAATGCTACGTGGACGATGTGGTCATCAAAAGCAAAGTAAAGGACAACCACTTGTATGATTTGAGAATTGTTTTCGAACGATTAAGACAATTTAACCTTAAGATGAATCCCTTAAAATGCGCCTTCGGCGTCACCTCGGGAAATTCTTAGGATTCGTTGTCCGACATCGTGGAATCGAAATCGATCCGGAAAAGATTAAAGCTATCTTAGAAATGCCGCCTCCCAAAACCTTAAAACAACTACGATCTTTTCAAGGGAAGTCGGCATATCTTCGACGCTTTATCTCGAACACTGTCGAGTAGGTGTCGGCCTTTCTCGGCACTAGTTAAAAAGGACGCCAAATTTATTTGGGAAGAGAAATGCCGGAGGGCCTTCGAGGACATTAAACAATATTTAATGACACCTCCTGTCTTAGCGAGCCCCGGTCTCGGGTAGACCGCTAATACTTTATACCGCGGCTTTAGACGACTCTCTCGGAGCCCGTTGGCCTGAGTCGATGATGAGGGTAAAGAAAATGCTCTTTATTACTTAAGTCGTCGTTTATCTGCCGACGGAAATAAGGTATCCCGCAATTGAAAAGCATTGTTTGGCCACGATCTTCGCCGCTCAAAAGCTCGGGCATTACATGCTTTCTCATAAGGTCAACCTAATCTCGAAGTTTAATCCGTTGCAATACTTGATGACTCGTCCAACGCTTTCCGGCAGACTTGCCAGATGGTCAATGATATTATTGCAATTCGATATAACTTTCGTGCCTCTTCGTGCCGTAAAGGGACAAGCCTTAGCGGACTTCCTCGCGGCACACCCTTTGCGGCAGAATCTCCTCTCGATGACGATCGCCGGATGAACAAATAATGAACCTAGAAGACCTTGATGATCGACGTTGGGAATTATATTTCGACGGAGCATCTTCGAGCGCACAAATACGAAGAATCGCAAGTGATAGTGCCGGTAAGGCGGGAATCGGGCTAATCTTTATAACACCGGAGCGGGGGATGTTAAGATACTCCTACCACTTGACGAGAACCATGCACAAACAACGAAGCGAATACGAAGCCCTCATAACGAGGCTGGAATTAACCATTCAAATGGGGATAACGGACATCAACATCTACGGAGATTCACGGTTAATCATTCAACGGATCGCCGGACAATACGGAATTTTAAAACCAAGACTCGAGCAATACTTCCAGGTATGCCATACAGTTGTTGGAACGGATTCCAAATGTGACAATCTACAAAATTCCCGAAAGAAAACGCTCTAGCGGATGCGCTAGCTCGTCTCGCAAAAGAATTTGCTCGTTTGCAAGATGAATCGGTGGAAGTGTCGGTTCACGGACGTCGGGTCCTATCACGACTTGACATAGACACGATACACAAATCGAAAAGGAAGAAGAATCGATTGCAACGATGACGGAAAAACACGAAAGATTGGCGACGACCATTAATAGATTACTTGCAAACAGGGAAACTACCGGACGATGGGTCGTTAGCCCATCGGATCAAGAAAAGAACTCGTCCTACGCACTAATAAACAACACATTATACAGAAGGTCTTTTGATCAAATGTGGTTAAGGTGCCTAAGCGGGTCCGAAGCCCGTGAAATTGTTAAAGAAGTACATTCAGGACTCTGTGGCGCTCACCAGTCGGGTCCAAAGATGAAAATGAAAATTAAAAGACTAGGGTACTATTGGCCCTCGATGATGACCGACTGCATGAAAATCGCCAAGAGCTGTCACCGGTGTCGAGTGCACGGAGTGGTTCTACACCAACCTCCAAATGTGCTACATCCGACAATTGCATCGTGGCCATTTGAATGTTGGGGCACGGATATAGTGGGTCCAATAGAACCGCCGTCGTCAAAAGGACATCGCTTCATTCTTGCGGCTACGGATTACTTTTCCAAGTGGGCGGAGGCGGTTCCACTCGGAGAAGTGAAAGCACATCACGTACTACAATTTTTCGAGAACCAAGTTGTCTACCGTTTCGGAGTGCCGCGCGAATCATCTCAGATAATGGGTCAGCATTCAGAAGCACACAAATCAACAATTTTGTCAGGAGACATGGAATCGACTGGCGATATTCAACAATTTACTACCCAAGAGCAAACGGCCTAGCCGAGGCTTTTAATAAAACTCTCGTTCAAATTTTAAAGAAGACTTTAGACGACAATAAGAGAAATTGGCACGAGAAATTGTTAGAAGCCTTATGGGCCTACCGGACAACCTTCAGAACTCCTACGCAAGCTACACCTTACGCTCCGGTGTATGGGTCCGAGGCGAGTGTTACCTTTAGAGGTTCGGCTCCCTTCACTCGGAATTGCGAGTTGCAAACAAAATCACAACTGAAGAGAACGCCAAATTACGACTCGAAGAATTAGAAAGCTCGGAAGGGAAAAGACTTGCAGCGCAACGGAATTTAGAATTATACCAAGCTAAGATGATTCAGGCTCATGATAAACTGGTCCGCCCAAGAACCTTCAAAGTTGGTGATCTAGTACTCGTTCTCAAAAGACCTATTCTTGCACACCGCAAGATAGGAGGAAAATTTGAACCCACTTGGGAAGGACCGTTTGTAGTTGAAGCAGTATACTCAGGAGGTTCCTACCGGCTAGTGAATTGCCGAGGAGAACGACATATGCTTCCGATCAATGGACGATACTTGAAAAAGTACTACGCTACTCGATGTTTCGAAGGAATGAACTTTCCATCCCTAGAAGCACGGGTGAAGTGATTACTTATGATCGGGTCCGAACCCAAAAATAACAAAAATGTGCTAAAATAAATAAAATCCCGATAATAAAATTTTCCTTGTTTTCTTTTCCAAATCAAAATCTCTTACCCGATCTTATCCCACTTCACTCTCTGTTAAGTTTGAAAATATAAAAATAATAATAAAACAAGATGTCTTTAATAAACATTTTCTTGATGTTCTTGTTCTTAGTACGACCCCCGATCCTTTTCCTTGTCTTTTCGCGGGGAAATGTCGAGCGGGCGGTTGGTCTTGAACTTTAAGAACGGCGTAAGCCTTGCACTTGATGAAAAGAGGGTGAAAGATGGAGCGATAATCGAGATTGACTCGGATTTCGCACCGAGCGAGCCTACGATACGAGGAAAGTGACCGGGTCCCGGTTAACCGAGAAGAATTGCCGGACATACGAGTAATGAAAGTGGGTGGCCCAAGTCACCAATCCAAGCAACAAGAAAAGAAAGACAAATATTGAAGAAGATAAGAAAATGAAGTCCGTAGTCGCTACGGCGGAGGGCGAGCTTGTCGGCGCCGCGCCTGCGGAGATTCAAGAAGTTCGGAGAGCTACTCTCACAGCAACGCAACGAAGAAATAAGAATCGCCGTATCCGTAAGATGTTGACAAAACTAGTCGCGGATCGGCACGACGAAGCAATTGCTAATGTCGGTGCATACACTTCGAGGACACTCGGTTCACCAAGAACCGGAAGAAAGGAGGCCAACTCCTAGGATGACGGAAAGAACCGGAGAAATCTCACAAAGACCAGAAGAAGGAAGGCTACCACGCCACCGGATAGAACCACCGCTGATGCATGACCTTGTTGCGGAAGACGAACCCCGGGGATGTCCCGACGAGCATCATCCACGAGGAGCCGAGGTATGCGAGGAGAACGTGAAGGGATTGAACCATACATCCCACAATATGTCACAAGGCCTCGCCATCGCGGATCATTCCGGAATACGAGCCGGAGAGAATGCGGAATGTTGAAAAGAAAACCTTTGAATACTTTGAAAGGATTAGAGGCGGAAGAATCAATATACCGGAGGGCCTCGAATTACATACGGACGTATTCTCGGAGTATGAGCGACGAGCAAATCGTGGATTGCATCCGGGATTTGAAAAGACTGGCCGAGCGAGCCGCCTAAGGAAAACACATACTCGAGCCCCGGAGATGGATGCCGGGGAAAGGAAGAATCACAATACAATGTGGATGCTTCGTTACAACTTCGTCGAGGACAGGAAGGGAAACCCGCACGGAATACTCCGTCATGGGCAAGTGGACCCGATGCCATTAGTCATCAAGAGAATGGTAAAGAGATTGATAACATGGAGGGTACTGCCAGCAGATCGCATACCCAATAGCTCGCATCATCAACATCTACAAACGAGGTGATCGTATACCCCCACACATTGATCACCATGACTTTGTCGGACCTTTCGCACGGTCTCTTTTCGAGCGAGTGTAACATCATGTTCGGATCCGACCTCCGGATAGCGAGCCCGGGTGAGTTCCGAGGGCCGGTAAAGATACCACTACCGGTAGGTTCCGTCATGATGTCGAAAGGTAACGGAGCGGATATCGCCAAGCATTGCATACCGAGAGTACCGAGTGAAGAGGATTTCGGTTACGTTCGGGAGGATGGACGACGGAAAGATACCTTACCATTTCCAGCCGGACCGGAGCTAGAGAGCCTCCGGCCTTACGAGCTGTGAGTTACATGGAAAATATCACACCTCCAATGTACATCCATACGGCATCCTTGCCAAGGATGGCTTGGAAGGTGATGTTGTTGACCATGTATCTCACTATTCAGACATGGACTTTTGACAGATGCTTCTTTAGATGGATCAACAAAGATCATACACAGTCCGTTTTGAGTTTACATGGATTGTATGAAATATATTCCAGATCAAGTTGTACGATGTATCTTCTACATGATTGGAATGAAAGTGACCATGTCACATTTTTTGGCCTTCACCTCTTTTGTGCAAATTGATTGGGAAACGCCATTAAAGTTAAAATGAACTTCGAACAAAAGAACGAGAAAGAAATAAAACAAAAAAAAGATAAAAGAAAACTTTCTAAAAAAAATCTAAAAAATGACAAACACCAAATTCACATGAACATTAAATAAACAACAAAATAAAATTTGAATCATTAAAGGATAAACAAAATCAACAAGAATGTTAAATCAAATTCTCAATCAAATTTCGAATCCAATCTCGATCAAACTTCAAATTTCATCTTCCAAATTTCAAATCAAATCTTAAATCAAATTTCAACCGAGTTCAAACTCATCATTTCAAATTTCAAATTCAAATTCAATCTTTCCAAATTTCAAATCTCAGTCAAATTTCAAATCTCAAATTCGATCTTTCCAAGATCTCACATCAAACCTTACATGAATTCAAACCTTTGGGTCGAGGATTTTACATCCAAGACTGCACTGCTTTAGGATTCTCTTCCTATTGCACTGAAATACATCAAATTCAAACCTTTGGGTCGAGGATTTTACATCCAAGATCGCATCGCTTTAGG
>JAKZJZ010002365.1:0-17349 GCA_022702705.1 Papilionanthe hookeriana x Papilionanthe teres
CCCTTGAAATTACCCAAAATTTTCAAAATTTCCAAATCACCCAAAATTCCCCAATATTAACCTTGAACATTTCCTCACCAATCAAGTTGATCATCCATAGCCAAAAATATCAAAAATTTCAAAAATACCTCCCAATACCCTCGAGATACCCAAAATACCCCTCTTGACCCAAAAATCCAAAAATTTAGAAAATTCTCAGAAAATTCCAGAAAATCCCAAATATTCTCCATTTCATTTAGTTCAACTACACCTTGGGTCAATTTTGTCAACTTACCCCACTTTTGTCAAAACCCCAATTTGACCCATTTTAACCCTATGTGAACCCAATGTCAAGCCAAACCTACCCAATTGACCCAAATTCTGGTCCAATTCAATTCTAAACTTCAAGTTATCATTCCCAACACCAACCTATACCAGATCCATGTCCAATTTGATTGACATTTGAATCCAATTTCACTTTTGGCCTTAAAGCCCAATTTGGACCCATGGCCCAAACCTAACCCAAACCAAACCAATTTAACTCCAATTAACCTCAAATCTTTTCTAAACCTTCCCTAACATCCCCACAAAAAAAAAAATAACATGATTTGCCCAAAATTTAGACCCAAACCCCACTCAAATTCAACCTAAAGCTAAAAGGCCCAATTTTGACCTAAACCCAAACCTAACCCAAATAAGCCCAAACCCCAAAATCAAAACCCAACCAAAGCCAAAACCTCTTTGAAACACTCCCATAAACATTTCCCAACATTTATTTTACATCAATTTCAACCCTAACCCAACATTGGCCCAAGTTAGCCCAATTTGACCTACATTGGCCCATTTACCAAAGAGGTCCAAATCCAACCTAATTTAAGCCCAAACCACTTTAAATTTGTTCCAAATCATTCATGAAACATTCCTAAATTAAATTCAACACTGATTGGACCCAATCCTTTGCAAAATTCTCATCCTAAAATTCATTTTAAATTCCAAAAGCCCACTTCTCTAAACCATTTTAAAAGCCCATCTTCACTAAATTTCAAAGGCCCAAAATTCATTCAAAGTCCATATGACACTCTTCTTCATCATGAATTCAATTAAAATCATCCCTTAAGTCCTAAATCAATCATCAAATGGTTCTAAATCAAGCCATATGCCAAATCCCATCAAATCACCCCTAAATTACCAAAATTTCTAAAATCCATTTTCATGAAATTGATCAAGCTTTTCCCCAAGCCAAAGACAAGCCATGAAGCCACTCTTAAGCCACATGCAAGCCATGTGAGTTGCTCACATGTGACCTTACCACATTGGGCAAAAGGAGGAGATCCTTTCCACATTCCCATAAGGTTATTAACCACTCCCATGATTCCCCTTAACCATGCTTATGCCTAATCGTGCTTGGATGGTGACTTGACCCTACCGATTATGCTGAACCAAATCAATTTCCCTTCGACCTAAACCAAGCATTGGGTGGTGCACCTAGCCCAATCCATGCATTTGACCAATTTGAGCCAAAATGAGCCTTCTCCCATACCATTCTAATCCAAGCTTTTGACACATGGCATTTGCCAATTGCCTACACTAAACCCCAGCCCTGACCCACCTGAACAAGATGGTGACCAGTGCCTGGCCGGCCAGCCACCAGGCCGCCGGAAAACACCACACCCGAGAGCTCACATGTGAGCCAACATTGAAATTCTCCCTTGCTGAGCTGCCCCATGCCCAATGGCCACCATGGCTGTTCTTCTCCTCACCAGAGCAGCTGATCCCAAGCCCTAACTCCCCCTGGGAGGCCCTCCAGCCTCTCTTATTTAAACACCCCATCTCTCGGCCATGGGAGAGGTGATGAACCAACCTTAAGGAAACTCTGCCAAAATCATTCCAGACCACTCTCTACACATAGAGCACTTGATTCCCACTGGATTCCAACCCCAATTCCTCTAGCCGAGCTCAATTTCGAGTTCAAACTTCAGCACAAAAACCAGGACACTTCTTCACAGTGGACCAATCCCCAAATTGATTGGTCCTACACCTTCACCAAACCAAGGGAGGAAGTCCACCAGCAAAAGCCCCCTCTCCAGGCATCCCATCTGTTCCAGACTCCAAGCTTTGTAATCGGCTGTGGTCGAAATCCTACCTAGACAATTCACCAGACCAGGATACTTCATCTGGAGCTTGCTGGTACGCAATCGAAGGTGACACAACCCTCAGATTGAAGCCACACTTCTCTGAGAAAAGGTATGAGCTAACTCTTTATCCCGAGCTTCTGGAGATTCTCCATTTCGAATGTCTTAATTTCAATGCATGATCACTGTATAGATGTATTCGTCTCTTCAAGACGAATCCATAGAGCACAAGAACACGAAAATCCATTAAGTATTGAGTGAGATATTAAGGATTTAGGGTGGACGGTTCTCAGGCTAGGAGGCTTGGGGACGATGAACGGATGTCGTTCATTTAATACACGCGCGGACGGACGGCCAGGATTGCGCCGGATGAGGAGACGGAAAGATACAGCGGGCCCCTAGAGCGCTGAGTCGGATGGCGGCGTCGAATCGGAAGCGCCGCGTGGTCTGTTCGGGGATGCTAAGGTTGACGCGGCGCCGATTCGGATAAATAGAAAAATAGGGATTTTTTTATTTATTTAATTTCCTAAACTTCAAAAATGCATAACTTTGTGTAGGAAAATCAGAAAAATAAAATAAAAATACCCTATTGCTCAGTGAACAGAGGAGAATAATGTGGAAAAGAAATCATTTAATTTCATCAAGTATTTTATTTTTAATGATTTATTTACTCTCTCGCATTGTTTTAATTCTCCATGCATATAGGGAATTCACCATGACATGAGACCATAGGGCTTTTGAAGCCTCTGAATTTGGGAACATTCCCTGAATTTTCCAAAGTCAGAGGCCATCCCTATGAGGAGTTATTGATTTTTCAAATTCATGTTGTTGTTTTGAGTATTTTAATTCCAATAATTAGCATGTTGTGAAATAAATTCTAAGAAAATTTTGTGATGTTTATTACGACCAGAGGAACTAGTAAAAATAGGTTTTGAATTAATCCACTTGGAATAACCCTAATTGGCTTAAACACCCAAAATAGGTCCTTAATTAATTAGAGCTAATAATATATCAAATTGACTTGAAATCAATTCTCCACTGACCTTTAGGATTAGAGGAAACCACCATAAAAATTTGAAGTCAATTGGACTTGGTAAGCCCCACCAAATGGGTTGATTAAACCATTTAGCTAATTTAAACTTTAAAAATTCATAACTTTCAAAATACTTTTCAAAAATTCACCAAATTATTTTTGGAACCTCTCTGATATCAAGAGAATTTAAGAAAAATAAAATTGTAATTTTTCAAAAAAGTTGATTTTCTTACATTATTTTAATATTTTAATAATTAAAAAACAATAAAAATCACAAAAATAATAAAATTCACCAAAATGTCACATTTTGAATTTTAATCACTTAGGAATAAATCCCATATTTTTCTTAAGTCTATATGATGAGATATTAAATTTTAAAGCCCTAAGGTAATTTTAAAATTAAAAAGAAATGTATTTTTTAGCATTTCCACTAAAATAATTCTAATAAATCAAAGAAAAATCAGAAAATTGTAAAAATTGATTCTCTGATTTCCTTGATATCAAAGAGATTTTTGAAAAATATAAAATTCATTTTTCAACCATTATTTTATTTCTAAATTAATTAATACTCTGAAACTCAAAATAATTATAATAAAAAGAATATAATTCAAAAAATCACCAAAATTGGTCTAAGTGATCCTCTAGTCATTAGGAATGTTCCATAATTTTCTTAAGAACAGAAACTTTCCCTTGGTCATATTATTAAATTTTCTTTGGAAATCCCTATTTTCCACCAAAAATAATTACATAAATAAATTAAATACAGAAAAATCACATTTTCTCCTCTCATGCCTTTATTGACATATGAGTGAAGTCACATAAAAATTTCAAGTTCATTTAAGCTCAATTTAGTGAGTTATGAAATTATTAAGCTTGAAGGGCAAAATGGTAATTAAAATTTAACCCTTAAATAAAACTTTAAGCTTAATAAAATGAAAAAGTAAAATATTTGATCTTAACCTGATTTGGATGATTGAAATTTGAATAATAAGGGTAGAAACCTACTAAACAATTTAAAAATAATTTAAATAAACCTTAATTAAATAATTGATTAAATTTGGGAAGAATAATAAAATTGGAATTATTAAGATAGGGATATTATTAGGAAGAGATTTGTTCTTTAATTTAAGAATCCCTGAATTAATCATCTCAATAATATTTAATTCCTAATTAAAATGATAATCCAAATTTAAGACTTAAAATGCTAAAAGACTTAATCATTAAATTAAATTAAAGATTAAATTATTTAAATTAAATCCTTTTAAAATTTCAATTGAATTAATACTTTAATAATTAATTAAAAATTAAATCATCTTAAAAAAAATAAATAGAATAATAAATTAAAATTAAAAATAAAATTAAATTAAAGTTTAAATTAAATTAAATTAAATTAAAATTAAATAAAATTAAACTAAAACATATTAAATTAAATCAAATTAAATCAAAGTAAATTAAATTAAATTAAATTAAATTAAAATTAAATTAAATTAAATTAAATTAAATTAAATTAAATTAAATTAAATTAAATTAAATTAAATCATATCAAATCAAATTAAATTAAATTAAGTTAAGTTAAATAATAGAATCAAGTTAAAAATTAAAATTTGATTAAATTAAATTAAAATTAAAACTAAACCAAATTAAATTAAATTAAAGTTAAATTAAATTGAATTAAAAAAAATAATAACATCACCTAAGACATAAAGAAATTCAAAAATAAATATGAAGTAACTTGAACACTATTCCAAATTTAAACCCGTTAACTGAGATTAAATTAAATCACAAACCATTTGAACATCAATTTGCCCTCGAAAGCTTTTGTTGTCATAACTCCTAAACAGAACATTAAATGAAATGTTACTTCCCTCATAGGATATTCAAATGTCCTAGTTCACTGAGTAAGATAACAATAAAACTTGAATTCTCGAACAATTAATTCATTTGTATGATTAAATTCATTTGGACTTAAAACAATTCTAGCAATATTGAAAAGATGTTTAAGACTCTTCTTAAGCACTTCCTCAATATGATAGGATATTTATAAGAACAATTGAACTTAATTGTTCTTTGATGAAGAAAATCTTCCTCAAACCAAAACACAAGAACCTAGACGTCATAGGAAATGACTAGCTATAAGATTAGGAACTTGGTAGAAAACCATAACCCTTCCCTTAGCTTTACCTAGGAACTTGCTTAAATATTCTAAATTGTGTTTAAGTGCAGCTTGGGATGACGGGAAGACCCTCCAGGTACGCTTTCATTTTGTTGCAATTTATTTAATCGCATCGCACTTACTTTTCTTGCATGATAAACAGCTGTTGCATGAAAACTCACACCTTTAGGATAGTCCCTAAAACTGAAACCAAAACTAAATTAAAAGTCATTGCAAGATAAAATTCACCGCCACAACATTTCAAAATATAAAACAACTCAAAATTTAATCACAAACGTAACACAAAGCTCGCAATTACAACTAAATTAAAACGTCTTGTTGGATGATCGGGAATACCTCGGATGATGTAACCTACGTGTTGCTAACGGGATTTCCCACGGTCTAAATGAAAGTGTGGAACTCATTTAGTTGAGTTTAGCAAATTCATCTGGACTAAGTGAATCCGATTAAAATAACGATGCCGGAAGGATGGAACCGTGGGATCTTAACTGGTGTTGTTATAATCAAATTTAAGATTTGTTTAATTAAAACATAAAAAACACTTGGAATTTAAGAATTTCTCTAAACCAAAACACTTTTCTCATCTTCTGATTTATGACTTCTATAACTAAATCTCTGCAACAACAAGAAGCTTGGAGCACGGTGGGCAGCACGGCCATTTTCGTCAGCAAAACAACTCTACATCAGCTAAACATTCCTAGAATTAAACAACAAAGCCATAGGATTTCGAGGTAGTTTGCTAGTGCAACATAAACCCTCAACTTTTCATTAGGCATTTGCATAATCATGTTATGTAAATTAAGCCTTAACCGGTCTTAGGACTCCGAGGTAGTCGTTTAGTACGACATAAACCCTTATATCTTCGAGGCTATTTGTATGATTTTATCATACTAATATAACTCCTAATTAACTAAAATTGGCAAGATTGAAATATCAGATAATATTAGGATTTTCTTAAACTCGAAGCCAAACAATAGGATAGTTTGGGAAGTTGCCAAGATTCTTCTTGGATCCTCAGCTTCTCCTACTCCTCTTCCTTTGGACTCTTAAAATAAACTGTTCCAAATTTGAGCTATTCCCTATTGAAATTCCAAAATTCAATCCCTTGAAAACTTAAACTTTGAAATTCTTTAGAGCAGAACCACTGATTACTATCAAGAGTTTTCTTAGGTGATTCCCGTCACTTAAGATGTAATTAACTATAGGGGCTTTCCCTTATAGAGAATTTTAAGAACCCAGATAATGTAAACCCTGCTTAATTTCTTTGTATTAAGCAGGGGAACTTGTCGGATTATAAAATTGGTTCGCAGACCAAACGGATATCACAAACCTTGCTAGTTTATCTAATTGAGCCCCATTATCAAGCAGTGTGTCTATTCTTCAGGATAGATACACGGTTTGTGGTGCGGTGCTCGTTTATGTAAACTATTCTGGATGTGAGATCAGTTTGATTTCATATCTTAAAATTTTCAAATTTAAAATCAAATACTACTTTTCAAATTATTTATTTAAATTAAATTAAAAATTCGACGACAATTTCTGTAGGCGACCACTTTTCAAAAATACAACACTCAACCTAAAAATAAGCCGTACAATTTCTGGCGACTCTGCTGGGGACAAATTCCTCTCTCCATTTTAATCAGACAATTCTGCTTTCAAAAATCAGTAGTGTATCCATGTTCCTAGTGGATCAAACTACCCTTCTTTCCGTTGGAATACTATGTTCATTTCTACCTTGAACAAGTATAGCCAACATTCTCTCGGATTTAGGAGCCACTGTTTAGACACCCCTAAACGGAGAGGTTCCGAGATCCTTTTACCTCATTTCTGAGGTGGGGTGGACCCCCAGTAGGTATTAGTTTAGGAGCGGTCTTGCGGGTCGAGAAATTTCTACAAGACTTTCTCTTCCTTTTCCAGCTCCTAATCAATTCCTTTTACCCTTCCTACAACTCTCCTTCTTTTAATAATTCTCCTTCCTAACGAACAAATCTTTTCGAAAAGACAATTTTCCTTTAATACCACAAATACACTAAGATAAACAAAAATGTGTTCGGACTCTTTCTTTTTTGTCATAAGTTTTACGACAAGAAGAAGCACGATTCGGGGACTAACACTTAGAATCTACCCTGCAGAAATGGAAGCCCCAAAACTGATCTTCTCCTTCGTCAACGGACTCGACCTGGCCGTGTTCAAGGACGAACTGCCTGATAATGGAATTATTCGATTCGGACAAGGATTCGGGGACACCGACATCAAAATCCCCGACGTCACTCTCTTTTCACTCACAAGCAAAGTACCAGAAACTGAGAAGTCGTTGATTGAGTTTAACCTCAAGTCAACTCATGAATTCCCTCCTCTGCAAAAGATTCTAACTGAGAGGAGTACTGCTGTTCACAGAAGGACTGTTGTTGCTACCCCCACTGGTCTAGTTGTCTCCGCACCTACCCCAGCTTCTGCCAGACTAAAGGGAAAGGAAATTCAGAACTATGACGAACCTGTTACCGTGGAGGGTACAGATCTTCCTGTGAAACCTTCTGTTTTTGAAATCGGGTCTAGCTCGAGAATTCCATCGCTGACACGGACTCAGAGAAGGAACAGAAGTAGAAGGATTGCTAGAGAAGCCAGAGCTGCTGAAGTTGCTTTCCTAGAAGAAATCCCAGAACTACCCGAGTATACACCGCTGCCTGAATACATACCACTTTTGGGAGGAAGCAGATTCCATCCCCTCTCCGCCGCAAAGAATGAAGAAAATGTTCGCAAGATTGCTGCTGCATTGCCTCAGCCCGTATATTACAACGATAGCCATAAGAAAAGGGCTAGAATTACGGTATTTGCTCGACTGCAAACCCTGATAGAAAAGTTAGCGAAGAAAGAAAAATGCCCTGTATCAGAAATTTTATGAAGGATAGGGCGGGTGCAGGCCAAATCTCGTCTTGGGCCGCGAGTAGAGCCTACTATCGCTGCGGAAAAGCCGAATAAGAGAATGAAAGCTAGTCCACCTGTCGTTGTTTTAGGACTACAAATTAGGGAGGATACCACCTTCCGAGCATTTGGTCGACAGACCATCCGGTCCCAGACCTTCTGCTGCTAGGAGGATGGTATGGAGTCCCACTACTGGACAATTAAGATTAAAACAACAACCTGAAAAGGAAAGTCTTGTCAGGAGACTTGAGTCCGAAGAAAGTGCTACCGCGGTAAAGGGGACTCATGAGAAGGAAACCCGACAGCTATCACATGACAACTGCAAGGATGTACAGAAAAGACCACTAGAAGATGCTATGGAAAAGCTAAGAACTGATATTCGGCGATTAGCAAGGGAAAGAGAAGAAAAATTCGGAGATGAAGTTGACTCGTCAGAGTTCATGGATGATGAATATGCAGAAATTAACATGGTTGAAACACGAGCTTCGTCAGCTTATCAAGGTGCCCCCGTAGCCGCAGAAAGAGAGGAGCCGAAAGTAATGAGGAGGCAGCTTCAAGAGAAAGATGATACGATCGCCCAAATGGCAAAAAGAATGGAAGAGATGGCTGTAGCCCTAGCCACTCTCCAGAGTCAGGTTCAACCCCAAAGAGAAACACCCCCAGAAGTCATTCACATTGTAGATGGAGGAAAGTAGATTACGTCTGTTAATGGGGATGATCATTTAAAAAAGGATGCAACACAAAGCATGATTCCGGAAAAGGATATTAAGAGCATGGTGGAACAGCAGGTGCGAGAAGCCTTGGCACAATCAAAGAGCGGGACATCCATTCGGACGGGTAGACCTTACTCTGAAGAATTCGACGCTGTCCAATATCCAAAAGGCTTTGTACCACCTCTGTTCAAGACCTTTGATGGAACCGGAAACCCTCGGCAAGCATGTTGCACATTTTCGTGCCGCTTGTTGCAATGCCGGCGGAAGTGATGCCTTACTCTTCAGACAATTTGTCAGCAGCCTGTCAGGGATCGCCTTTGATTGGTATGCAGAATTACCGAACGGTTTGGTGAAGACATTTTCAGAACAAGAGAACCTCTTCATATGGTTGTATCCTGAAGATCCATCCATGAATGAGAATATTTCATGTGTCGAAGCAATGTCGATCATTAATTCTAGGATCGGTAGAGGGAATTCATCCTTTGGACATTCTTTGTTTAAATCTCTGAAATCCACAAAAATTCTAATCTGACCATTCTTCTTTCTGACTGGAACCACATTGGCTAACCAAGTCGGGTATTGTTCTTCACGGACAAATTTAGGGTCTATTAGCTTTTTAACTTCAGCTATGACTTGTTGTTCGATTTCTAGATGCATTCTTCTGGGACCTTGTCTGACTGGGACAGAAGTAGGATCCACTCCTAGCTTATGGACTGCGACCTCTTGAGCTAAACCTGGCATCTCATCGTAGCTCCAAGCAAAATAGTCTTTAAATTCCATTAATAACTTGATTATTTCTTCGAGTCTTCTTTATCGAGTAAGGAGCTAACAAAGGTAGGTCTAGGCTCTTCGCTAGTACCTAAGTTAACTTCCGTTAACTCATCTATTGTAGATTTGATCTCTTCTTCGAACTCTCGTGGAGCGTCTCCAATTTGTAAATCTTCGAGTTCTTCTGTAGCTTCCATGCAGTTTTCATTAGACTCGCAAGTGACAACCAAGCAAAATTTAGTATCGTCAACTGATCCTACTGTGCCGAATCCGAGACCATGCTTTGAATTGGGTGGACGACCGGAGTTATTCCATAATTTTTCAAAATGTTGTGATTGACCTTTTGTCCATTGTCGAGGTAAGAAACCACACCGAATTAAATTTTGAACACAGGGAGAGTACCACTCAAAAAGGTAATTCCATTAATTCGATGAAGTGACATCTTCAAATTGTACATTATTTTCGGTTTTGGAGGAAGGAGCACCACGGTAGAATTTGATGGGCTTTGCACCGCCGCTATGTACCTCTTTGACCACCATACCCTCGATCCTATTAGAATGGATCGGGGTCAGGGTCATAGTATGTACATAGTGGTTAATCTTCTCGTACATTGATTTATATTCCTCGTTCTTTTCATCTTCGAGAGAGATCCTGAATTGTGGCTTCTTCCGACTTATTGTCGTTGCTTCTTGCTTGATTTCTTTTTTTCTTCGAACTATCTTCCCAATCAACATTGATGTCCGGTTTCCTCTCGTCCAATCGTCCTAACGTCTCTGCCACGACCTCGTCCCCGGCCTCGACCTCGGATGCGAGTTGTGGAGAAACCTTCACCATCTCGCCGTAAGGGAGTGGTGAGTGACTGTTGGACTAGAACTTCAGGTTCTTCGTCATCCCGAACTTCTTTTGCTTCATTTGTTATGGTATCTCTGGAGAAGATTGTTTTCTTCGGAGGTGCATAATAAGCTGCATCTTCATGGATTCCAATTTTATGTACGGAGAATGGTTGTAAGTCACCTTTGATGCACTGTTCCCCTCCATAGTAATATTTGATGCACTGATGTAGAGATGATGGTACCATCCGGTTTTCATGTATCCATGGTCGGCCCAGTAGAGCGTTGAATGACGTTTCTGAATCAATTATGTGAAATTTCGCGGTTATCTTCAAGCTCGCGAGAATCAATTTCCAAATATGCTAGCGTTCGAAGATTCATTATGTTGCTTGATGCTCCTGGATCCACCAATACTCTAGAGAGTGTAAACTTCCCAATTGTAACTGAAATGTACAACGGTCGGTTGTGGTCTCGTCGTCCCAAGTAGTAGGTCATTGTCCGTGAAGGTGACACCTCGCTGTTCCTTTAACGAGCAAACCTCATCTAAGGAATCTCAGGTCATTTGAGCTAAGCAAATTTCTTGATCAAGTAAGGCCTTGATCAGAGCTTCTGTCATCTCTTTTGATAAGATGAGAGCATCGTAGATGCTTAGTTTGGCCGGTAGTTTCCTAAGATGGGCTAGCACGTTGTAGTCCACTTTATTTCCATGTGTCTCGATTTCTTCCCGAATGGGTATTTCTTCTGCCGGGGTTGGTTCTTCCTAAACAACCACCTGCTTTCCTTTGTCCTTTGGACCCATTCTCGGAGGTAGAACTCTTCCACTTCTTAAGTTAACTTCTGTAATTTCTTTTGAATCTAGTATTGAGTTTGCTGGTGTCTCCTCTTAAGTCGGAATGACAGGTTCTTCTGGATTAGCTTCAGAGTCTGAAGGCTCTAATTCTATCGTGACTGGAGCTTCTCGAAACTCGCAAATAGATTCGTTGCTTGTTGAACTCTCGTAGCCTCTTTGGTGGATGTCTTCTTTGTCATTGTGATTGTCGAGATTGTGTATGATTTGAGAATTGTCATTTGTATCGAAATCGATGTCCGGATTGTCGCTAGTTACGTAATCATTAGAAACAGTCAAAACGTAGCCAACGCCATAACCCTTATCATTATAAGATCCCACCGGAGTGAGCGAATAATCGGACGGAGTCAGAGGTTCGAGAAATTTCTCCCCGAATCGGAAACAACTATCCTAGGATAAGCAGCCCCTAGTCTAGCCTTAAGAGCCTCGGTCTTCTCTTCTTCGTCGATTTTCTTCTTCTCTTCAATCGTCTCTTGTTGAGGTGGTTCTTCTATCGCAAGTGATAGTGCCGACTTGACAGGTTTCGAACTCTGAACTGAGGCTCGCACCGAAGCGGTTTGGATGTGATCCAAAATCTTCTTCGAAGATTTTGTCCAAGCGGTAGTTCATCCATCATTTGTCACATAGGGATCTATCGGAACAATGAGATCCATCGAGATAACATTGATGGAACCTCCTTTCTGGGGTTCCTTCATGTATTCCTTCGGGATCGTTATATTCCCTTTCCGAAGATTATCGTTGAGCCAACTTTTAAAGGTAATACAATCTTCTATCTTATGCCTAAGCATCCGGTGTTAAGGGTAAAAGTTGGGATCACCTTTTTTGTCGACTTCTTCTGGTCTCTTAAGCTCTGGCAGTTGGAAATCTGGAGTCTTCATCAGACAGCGGAACATTTCAAGACTCGCCTCATTCTTGAACGGATACTCCTGCTCGAAGCTCCCTTAACGTACGTTGCGGACGAGGCGGTTGTTCATACTCGTTGAGATGACCGATAGCGGGTCGGGGTTGTCGGTAATTCGTCGAGGTTGCTGCGGCCGTTCGACGATATTTGTATCGGTTGCTTGCCTTTATCGACTGCTGCAACGATCCCAGACTTCTTTTCAAAAGTTTTCACGGGCTTCTGTTTGTCTGTATCGGTTGCTTGCCTTTATCGACTGCTACAACGATCACATTCTGTTCCACCATGCTCTTAATATCCTTTTCCGGAATCATGCTTTGTGTTGTATCCTTTTTTAATTGATCATCCCTATTGACGGACGTAATCTCCTTTCCACCGTCCAGAATGTGAATGACTTCTGGGGGTGTTTCTCTTTGGGGTTGAACCTGACTCTGGAGAGTGGCTAGGGCTACAGCCATCTCTTCCATCCTTTTTACCAATTGGGTGATCGTATCATCTTTCTCTTGAAGCTGCCTCCTCATTACTTCCGACTCCTCTCATTCTGCGGCTGCGGGGGCACCTTGTGAAGCTGACGAAGCTTGTCTTTCAACCATGTTAATTTCTGCATATTCATCATCCATGAACTCTGACGAGTCAACTTCATCTCCTAATTTTTCTTCTCTTTCCCTTGCTAATCGCCGAATATCAGTTCTTAGCTTTTCCATAGCATCTTCTAGTGGTCTTTTCTGTACATCCTTGCAGTTGTCATGTGATAACTGTCGGGTTTCCTTCTCATGAGTCCCCTTTACCGCGGTAGCACTTTCTTCGGACTCAAGTCTCCTGACGAGACTTTCCTTTTCAGGTTGTTGTTTTAATATTAATTGTCCGGTAGTGGGACGTCATACCATCCTTCTAGCGACAGAAGGTCTAGGACCGGATGGTCCGTCGACCCAAATGTCTGGAAGGTGGTATCCTCCCTAATTTGTAGTCCTGAAACAACTACAGGTGGACTAGCTTTCATTCTCTTATTTGACTTTTCCGCAGCGATAGTAGGCTCTACTCGCGGCCCAAGACGAGATTTGGCCGGCACCCACCCTATCCTTCTTAAAATTTCTGATACAGGGCATTTTTCTTTCTTCGCTAACTTTTCTATCAGGGTTTGCAGTCGAGCAAATGCCGTAATTCTATCCCTTTTCTTACGGCTATCGTTGTAATATACGGGCTGAGGCAATGCGGCAGCAATCTTGCGAACATTTTCTTCATCCTCTGCGGCGAGAGGGGATGGAATCTGCTTCCTCCCAAAAGTGGTATGTATTCGAGCAACGGTGTATACTCGGGCGGTTCGGGATTTCTTCTAGGAAAGCAATTTTAGCAGCTCTGGCTTCTCTAGCAATCCTTCTACTTCTGTTCCTTCTCTGAGTCCGTGTCAGTGATGGAATTCTTGAGTCGGACCCGATTTCAAAAATAGAAGGTTTCACGAGAAGATCCGTACCCTCCACGGTAACGGGTTCGTCATAGTTCGAATTTCCTTTCCCTTTAGTCCGGCGGAGTCGGGGTAGGTGCAGAGACAACTAGACCGGTGGGGGTAGCAACAACGATCCTTCGTGAACAGCAGTACTCCTCTCAGTTGGAATCTTTTGCAGAGGAGGGAATTCATGAGTTGATTTGAGGTTAAACTCAATCAACGGCTTCTCAGTTTCTGGTACTTTTCTTGTGAGTGAAAAGAGAGTGACATCGGGGATTTTGATATCGGTAACCCCGAATCCTTGTCATAATCGAATAATTCCATTATCAGGCAGTTCGTCCTTGAACAAGGCCAGGTCGAGTCCGTTGACGAAGGAGAAGATCAGTTTTGGGGCTTCCATTTCGCAGGCGCATTCCAAGTGTTAGTCCCCGAATCGTGCTTCTTCTTGTCGTAAAACTTATGACGAAAAAGAAAGAGTCCGAACACATTTTTGTTTATCTTAGTGTATTTGTGGTATTAAAAGAAAATTATTTTTTTTTGAAAAGATTTGTTCGTTAGGAAGGAGAATTATTAAAAGAAGGAGAGTTGTAGGAAGGGTAAAAGGAATTGATTAGGAACTGGAAAAGGAAGAGAAAGACTTGTAGAAATTTCTCGACCCGCAAGACCGCTCCTAAACTAATACCTATTGGGGGTCCACCCCACCTCAGAAATGAGGTAAAAGGATCTCGGAACCTCTCCGTTTAGGGGTGTCTAAACAATGGCTCCTAAATCCGAGAGAATGTTGGCTATACTTGTTCAAGGTAGAAATGAACATAGTATTCCAACGGAAAGAAGGGTAGTTTGATCCACTAGGAACATGGATACACTAACAATTTTTGAAAGCAGAATTGTCTGATTAAAATGTAAAGAGGAATTTGTCCCCAGTGGGGTCGCCAGAAATTGTACGGCTTATTTTTAGGTTGAGTGTTGTATTTTTGAAAAGAGGTCGCCTACAGAAATTGTCAGCGAATTTTTAATTTAATTTAAATAAATAATTTGAAAAGTAGTATTTGATTTTAAATTTGAAAATTTTAAGATATGAAATCAAACTGATCTCACATCTCGAATAGTTTACATAAACGAGCACCGCACCACAAACCGTGTACTTATCCCAAAGAATAGACACACTGCTTGATAATGGGGCTCAATTAGATAAACTAGAAAGGTTTGTGATATCCGTTTAGTCTGCGAACCAATTTTATAAGCCGACAAGTTCCCCTGCTTAATACAAAGAAATAAATCAGGGTTTATATTATCTGGGTTCTTAAAATTCCCTATAAGGGCAAGCCCCTATAGTTAATTACATCTTAAGTGACGAGAATCACCTAAGAAAACTCTCAATAGTAATCAGTGGTTCTGCTCTCAAGAATTTCAAAGTTTATGTTTTCAAGGGATTAAATTTTGGAATTTCAATAGGGAATAGCTCAAATTTGGAACAGTTTATTTTAAGAGTCTAAAGGAAGAGGAGTAGGAGAAGTTGAGGATCCTAGAAGAATCTTGGCAACTTCCTAAACTATCCTACTATTTGGCTTCGAGTTAAAGAAAATCCTAATATTATCTGATATTTCAATCTTGCCAATTTTAGTTAATTAGGACTTATATTAGTATGATAAAATCATTCAAATAGCCTCGAAGATATGAGGGTTTATGTCGTACTAAACGACTACCTCAGAGTCCTAAGACCGGTTAAGGCTTAATTTACATAACATGATTATGCAAATGCCTAACGAAAAGTTGAGGGTTTATGTTGCACTAGCAAACTACCTCGAAATCCTATGGCTTTGTTGTTTAATTCTAGGAATGTTTAACTGATGTAGAGTTGTTTTGCTGACGAAAATGGCCGTGCTGCCCACCGTGCTCCAAGCTCCTTGTTGTTGCAGAGGTTTAGTTTTAGAAGTCATAAATCAGAAGATGAGAAAAGTGTTTTGGTTTAGAGAAATTCTTAATTTCCAAGTGTTTTTTATGTTTTAATTAAACAAATCTTAAAGTTGATTATAACAACACCGGTTAAGATCCCACGGTTCCATCCTTCCGGCATCGTTATTTTAATCGGATTCACTTAGTCCAAATGAATTTGCTAAACTCAACTAAATGAGTTCCACACTTTCATTTAGACCGTGGGAAATCCCGTTAGCAACACGTAGGTTACATCATCCGAGGTATTCCCGATCATCCAACAAGACATTTTAATTTAATTGTAAGAAATTGTCATGTGGGCTTTCAAGTCAATTTTAAGCTTTTTAAATTTAGTGAAAAAGGGCTTTTAAATGTTTTAAGGAAGTGATCTTTCATGTTTTAAAATGAGCCTTTGGATGAAAATTTTGGTAAAGGTTTGTGTCAAGTAAATGTCGTATTTGGCTTAGGAATGTGTCATGAAGGTTTTAGAAAAGATTTGGTGTCATGTGGGGTTGAAATGGGTTTAATTTGGTCTTCTTTAATAATAGGGTCAAAGTGGGTAAAATTGGGCTAACTTGGGCTAAGGTTGGGCTAAAGTTGGTTTTGATGTAAAATTAATGTTTTAAAATGTTTATTGAGGAGTAACATAGAGTTTTCAATTTTTTTTAGGTCTTAATTTTGGGATTTGGGCTTGTTTGGGTTCATGATTGGTTTAGGCCAATTTGGGGAATTTTGGTTTGAGTTAGGTTTGGGTGGAGTTTGGGTTCAAATTTGGGGCAAATTAAGTTAGAATTTTGTTTGTGGGGATGTTAGGAAGATTTCAAAACAAATTTGGGGGAAATTGGGTGACATTTGGGTTGAATTTGGGGTGGATCGGGTTTGTTGGTCATTTTGGGCCTTAAGGACCCATTGGGACTTTTGATCAAATTGGACTAAATTGAAAAAATTGGGATATGGGGTAGTTTCACAAAATGAAATTAGGAATATTTGGGATTTTCTGAAATTTTTTGAGAATTTTTAGAATTTTTTGGATTTTTGGGTATTTGGAGGGTATTGTGGGGTATTTTGAAAATTTTGGTATATTTGGCCATGGATGATCAATTTGAGTGGTGTAGAATATTTAGGATTGATTTTTAGGAATTTTGGGTAATTTAGGCAATTTCGCAAATTTTGGGCAATTTCAAGGGTATTTGGTAGGTTTGGTGGGTTTAGGGCCACGGGGGTCAAAAATTGAAATTTGGGGAAAATGAATATTAATTAGGTGTGAGTAAAATGGGACCATTTTGGTTGAGTCATGAAGCCATATTAAGCTCACAAGATCCATGAGAGGACTCATTTTAGGCACTCAATATATTGTTCCTAACCCTCTTAGTCAGGGGCTTAGAGGTTGAGGTCCATCCATATGAGTTACCTACATGAGTCAGGGAGTTGAGTTGGGTAAGAATGGTTTTAGGGTTTATAATGTGTTTGAGAGTGTGGTGTGTGCAAGCTTTCCCTCACCAAGACCAGGCCACTCAGGGTGATCCTAAGGCCAAAGAATCCTATAGGAAACTCATCCTTTTAACCTCCACATACTGATTTCAACCCTCCAAGTGACATGGGGGTTTACAGTCAAAATAAATCTTAGCATTATACCTCCACATCCAAAAAAAATTCTCAATCTAGCATTATACAA
>JAKZJZ010002366.1:0-17349 GCA_022702705.1 Papilionanthe hookeriana x Papilionanthe teres
TAATGGAGAGAGGAATTTTCCTCACGGAGTCGCCGAAATCTCGTCGGCATATTTTTAGGTCGTGTTTTATTTTGAAGAGGGTCGCCTAACGTAAATCATGTCGGCGAATTTTTAATTTAATTAAAATAAATAATTTGAAAAGTAGTATTTGATTTTGAAAATAATTTTAAATTTGAAGGTTTTAAGATATGAGATTAAACCGATCTCACATCCCAAATAGTTTATATAAACGAGCACCGCACCACAAACCGTGTATCTATCCCTAAGGATAGACACACCGCTTGATGGTGGGGCTTGATTAAATAAACTAGAAGATTAGTGACATCCGTTTGGTCCGCGAACCAATTTTATAAGCCGACAAGTTTCCCCGCTTAATATGAAAACATTAAACAGGGTTTATATTACTCGGGTTCTTTAAAATTCCCTATAAGGGCAAGCCCCTATAGTTAATTACATCTTAAGTGACGGGAATCACCTAAGAAAACTCTCGATAATAACCAATAATTCTGCTCTCAAGAATTTCAAAGTTTAAGGTTTTCAAAGATTGAATTTTGGAATTTCAATAGGGAATGGATCAAATTTTGGAACATTTTGTTTTGTGAATCCAAAGGAAGAGAGGTAGGAGAAATCACTGATTCGAAGTGAACTTCGATAATTTCCCGACTATCCTATTGTTTGTCTTGAATTTAGGAAAGTCCTAATGTTTATTTGATATTTCAATCTTGCCAATTTCAATTAATTAGGGCTTATATTTGTATGATAAAATCAAACAAATAGCACTAGAAGATGTGAGGGTTTATTGTCGTATCGGACGACTACCTCGGAATCCTAAGACCGGTTAGGGCTTAATTTGCAATGCAAATGCCTAACGAAGAGTTGAGGATTTATGTTGCACTAGGCAAGCTACCTCGAAGTCCTATGGCTTGGTTATTTTAATTCTAGGAAAGTTTTGCTGAAGTAGACTCAGGTTTTGCTGATGACGATGGTCGTGCTGCCCACCATGCTCCGAGCTCCTTGTTGTCGCAGAGGTTTAGTTTTAGAAATCATAAATCAGGAGTTGAGAAAAGTGTTTTGGTTTAGAGAAAATCTTAATTTCCAGGTGTTTTTTATGTTTTATTTAAAACAAATCTTAAAGTTGATTATAACGACACCGGTTAAGATCCCACGGTTCCATCCTTCCGGCATCATTATTTTTATCGGATTCACTTAGTCCGTATGAATTTGCTAAACTCAACTGAATGAGTTCCACACTTTCATTTAGACCGTGGGAAATCCCGTTAGCAACACGTAGGTTACATCATCCGAGGTATTCCCGATCATCCAACGAGGACGTTTTAATTTAGTTGTAATTGTAGTTTTGTGTTACGTTTGTGATTAAATTTTGAGTTGTTTTATATTTTGAAATGTTGTGGCGGTGAATTTTATCTTGCAATGACTTTTAACTTAGTTTTGGTTTCAGATTTAGGGTCTATCCTAAAGGTGTGGGTTTTCATGCAACAGTTGTTTATCATGCAAGAAAAATAAATGCATTTGCAATAAAGTAAATTGCAAGAAAGTAAATTGCAATAAAATAAAATAAAAGCGTACCTGGAGGGTCTTCCCGTCATCCCAAACTGCACTTAAAACACAATTAGCATATTTAAGCAAGTTCCTAGGTAAAGCTAAGGGAAAGGTTATGGTTTTCTACCAAATTCCTAATCCTATAGCTAGTCATTTCCTATGACGTCTAGGTTCTTTGTGTTTTTGTTTGAAGACGATTTTCTTCATCAAAGAACAATTAAATCCAATTGTTCTTATAAATATCCTATCATATTGAGGAAGTGCTTAAGAAGAATCTTAAACATCTTTTCAATATTTCGGGATTATTTTAAGTCCAAATAAATTTAATTATGTAAATGAATCAATCGTCCGAGGTTTTCAAGTTTTATTAATTTGCTCGATGAACTAGGACATTTGAATATCCTATGAGTGAAGTAACACTTCATTTAATGTTTCATTTAGGAGTTATAATAATCAAAGCTTTCAAGGGTAAATTAGTATTCAAATGATTTGGTTTAAGTTAAAAAGTTTAAATTTGGAATAGTGTTCAAGTTGCTTTATATTTAATTTCTTTTATGTCTTAGGTGATGTTATATTTAATTCAATTTAATTTATTTGAGTTTTAATTTAATTTAATTTAATTTAATTGTTTAATTTAATTTAATTTAATTTTAATTATTTAATTTAATTTAATTTAATTGTTTAATTTAATTTAATTTAATTTAAATTCAATTTAATTTAATTTAATTTAATTTAATTAATTTAATTTAATTTTAATTTAATTTAATTTAATTTAATTTGTTTTAATTTGATTTAATTCAATTATTTAATTTAATTTTAATTTAATTTTTAATTAAGTTTTATCTTTAATTTTAATTGAAATTTTTGAAAGAGTTTAATAATTTAATTTTAGTTTAATGATTAAGTCTTTTAATATTTTGAATTTGAGTTATCATTTTAATTAAAAATTGAGTATTAATGATATAATTATTTTAGGGATTTTTAAATTAAAGAATAAATCTCTTCCTAATAAATATCCCTTATTTTAATAATTCCAATTTTATTATTCTTCCAAATTTAATCTATTACTTAATTAAAGTTTAATCATTTTTTTTTAAAAAATGTTTAATGAGTTTCTACCCTTTAATTATTTAAATTTCAATCATCCAAACCAGATTAAGATCAAATATTTTACTTGTTGATTTTTTTTTAAACCTAAAGTTTTAATTAAGGGTTGAAAGTTTAATTACCATTTTACCCCTTAAGCTTAATAATTTCATAACTCACTAAATTGAATTCAAATGAACTTGAAATTTTTATGTGACTTCACTCATATGTCAATAAAGACATGAGAGGAGAAAAAGTGATTTTTCTGTATTTAATTTATTTATATAATTATTTTTAGTAGAAAATAGAGATTTTCAAGGGAAATTTGATAACATGACCAAGGGAAAGTTTCTGTCCTTAAGAAAATTAGGGGACATTCCTAATGACCAGAGGACCACTTGGACTAATTTTGGTGATTTTTTGAATTATATTATTTTTATTATAATTATTTTGGGTTTTGGAGTGTTAATTAATTTAAAAATAAAATAAATGTTGAAAAATGAATTTTATATTTTTCAAAAATCTCTCTGATATCAAGGAAACCAGAGAATCAAATTTTGCAATTTTCTGATTTTTCTATGATTTATAATAATTATTTTAGTGAAAATGCTAGAAAATACATTTTTTTTTATTTATTTTAAAATTACCCTAGGGCTTTAAAATTCAATATCTCACTAAATAGACCTAGGAAAAATGTGGGATTTGTTCCTAAGTGATTAAAATTCAAAATGTGACATTTTGGTGAATTTTATTATTTTTGTGATTTTTATTATTTTTAATTATTAAAAATATTAAAATATTATTAAAAATTAACTTTTTTAGAAAATTGAAATTTTAATTTTCTTAGGTTCCCCTGATATCAGAGAGGCTCCAAAACTAATTTGGTGAATTTTTGAAAAGTATTTTAAAAGTTATGAATTTTTAAAGTTTAAAATGGCTAAGTGACTTAATCAACCCAATTAGTGGGGCTAACCAAGTCCAATTGACCTCAAATTTTTATGGTAGATTCCTCTGATCCTAAAGGTCAGTGGAGAATTGATTTCAAGACAATTTGATGCCTGGTTAACTCTAATTAATTAAAGACCTATTTTGGGTGTTTAAGCCAATTAGGGTTAATCTGAGTGAATTAACTCAAGTCCTATTTTTCCTAGAGTTCTCTGGTCATAAGGAACATCACCAAATATTTCTAGAATTTATTTCACAACATGCTAATTTTTGGAATTAAAATACTCAAAACAGCAACATGCATTTGAAAAATAAATAACTTTTCACAGAGATGGCCTCCGACCTTGGAAAATTCAGGGAATGTTCCCAAGTTCGGAGGCTTCAAAGCCCTATGGTCTCATGCCATGGTGAATTGTATACATGCATGGAGAATTAAATGTGTGCAGAGAGTAAATAAATCATAAAAAATAAAATACTTAATGAAATTAAGTGATTTCTTTTTCACATTATTCTCCTCTGTTCACTGAGCAAGAGGGTATTTTTATTTTATTTTTGTGATTTTTCTACACAAAGATATGGATTTTTGAAGTTTAAGGAATTAAATAAATAAAAAAAATACCCTAATTTTCTATTTATCCACGCGGCGCCAGCGCATCCTCGGCGGCTCCGAAAGGCCACGCGGCGCGCTCCCATTCGACGCCGCCACTTGAGTCGGCAGCCGGGCCCCGCGGTTCTCGCACCGTTTCTCGGTCCGACGCCATCTGAGCCGTTCGTCCGCGCGTGTATTGAATGGACGGCATCCGTTCATCGTCCCCAAGTGTCCTCACCCGATAGCCGTCCACACTAAATCCCTAATATCTCACTCGATACTCAATGGATTTTCATGTTCTTATGCTCTATGGATTCGTCTTGAAGAGACGAACACATCTATACGGCTAACATGCATTGGAACTAAGGCATTTGAAATAGAGAATCTTCAGAAGCTCGGGATGAAGAGTTAGCTCATACCTTGGCTCAGAGAAGTGTGGCTTCAATCCGAGAGTTGTTGCACCTTCGATTGGGTCCCGGCAAGCTCCGGATGAAGTCTCCCGAGTCCGGTGAATTGTCCGGATATGATTTCGACCAAGCCCGATCACAAAGCTTGGAGAGCTGGAGCAAGCTGGGTGGCTCTGGAGATGGGGCTTTTGGTGGTGGACACCTTCCCTTGGTCCGGTGAAGGTGTAGAGCCAATCAATTTGGGAATTGGCTCACTCGTGGAGAAGTGTCCTGGTTTTTGGGCTAAAGTTTGAGCTCGAAATTGGGCTCGCTAGAAGGAATTGGGGCTGGAATTCGGTGAGGATCGGGTGCTCTATGTGTAGAGAGTGATGCGGAGTGATTTTGGCGAGTTTCCTTAAGGTTTTTGTTTCGGCCCCTCTCATGGCCGAGAGGGGTGGAGTTTAAATAGGAGAGGGTGGAAGGCCTCTCGGAGGAGTTAGGGCTTGGGATCGAGCTGCTCCGGTGAGGAGAAGATCAGCCATGGTGACCACTAGGCATGGGGCAGCTCAGCAAGTGAGAATTTCAATGTTGGCTCACATGTGAGCTCTCGGCCATGGTGTTTTCCGGCGGCTCAGTGGCCGGCCGGCCGAGCAATGGTCACCATCTTGGTCGGGTGGGTCGGTGGCGGGGTTTAGTGTAGGCAATTGAGGTTTGACATGTGTAAAGGAGTTTGATTTAAATGGAATGGGAGAAGACTCACTTTGGCTTGGTTTGGGTCAACCCACCATTTTGGGCTTGGTGCACCCTTCCAAGCTCGATTTTGAGCTGAGGGAATCATTTAGGTCGGCTTAGAAGGAGTGGTGAAGTCTCCATCCATGATGAGGTGGCTAAACATGGTTTAGTGTGTGACATGATTAAGGTAAAAAAGGGTTAAAGGAGGTTTAAGAAAGAACCCCCTCTTCTTGCCATAAATGGACTAATGACAAGTCAAAGCCCTCATGGCTTCATGTGGCTTGAGAATGGCTTGTTCATGGCTTCATTTGGCTTGGGAAAAGGTTGATTTGTTTCATGAAAAGGGTTTTAAGAAATTTTTTGGTAATTTGATGGGAATTTGGATGAAGCTTCATTTGGGATAATTCAATGATGATTTTAGGACTTAGGTAATGGATTTAATTAAATGGATGACAAATGGAGATGTCATGTGGGCTTTAGGGTAGATTTGGGCTTTTGAATTTTGAAGGAAATGGGCTTTTAAGAAGGTTTAAGGGAAGTGGGCTTTTAAGTTTAAGGATGTGTTCATGGATGGGAATTTTTGTAGAAGTTTGGGCCAAATAGTTGTTGGTTTTGGTTTAGGGATGTTTCATGAATAACTTGAAGCAAATTTGGGGTAGTTTGGGCTTGAATTGGGTTGGATTTGGATTCTTTTGGTGAATGGGCCAATATAGGTCCAAATGGGCCAAGTTGGGCCAATGTTGGGCTAGGGTTGAAATTTATGTAGAATTATTGTTGAGAAGTGTTTATGGGAGTGTTTCAAAGAGGTTTTGACTTTGGTTGGGCTTTGATTTTTGGGGTTTGGGTTCATTTGGGTTAGGTTTGGGCTTAGGTCGAAAAATGGGCCTTAAGGTCAAAAGTGGAATTGGATCCAAATGTCAATCAAATTGGACTTGGATTTGGTCTAAATTAGTATTAGGAATGTTGAATTGAAGTTTAGAATTGAATTGGACCAAAATTGGGGTCAATTGGATAGGTTTGGTTTGACATTGGGTTCACTTTGGATTAAAATGGGTCAAATTGGGGGTTTTGACAAAAGTAGGGTAAATTGACAAAATTGGCCCATGGTGTAGTTGGACAAAATGAAATTGGGAATATTTGGGATTTTCTGGAATTTTCTGGGAATTTTTTGAATTTTTGGATTTTTAGGCCAAGAAGGGTATTTTGGGTTATTTGGAGGGTATTGGGAGGTTTTCTTGGAATTTTTGGTATTTTTGGGTATGGATGATCAATTTGAGTGATGTGGAGGTGTTTGGGATTGATTTTGGAAAATTTTAGGTAATTTGGAAATTTTGCCAAAATTTGGGTAATTTGAGGGTTTTGGGTAGGTTTAGTAGGTGTAGGGTCCCGGGGGTCAAAAATTGAAAATTTGGGAAATTGAAGATTGGGTGAATTTGAGTGGGGTGAAATCATTTTGGTTGAGCCATGAAGCCATTTCAAGCCCATATGAGCCATGAAAGGACTCATTTGAGGCATTCACTATGTTGTTCCTAACCCTCTTAGCCGAGGGCTTAGGGGTTAAGGACCATCCATGTGAATCACCTACATGAGTCGGGAGGTCAAGTTGGGTATGGGTGTGGTTTTAGGAAGTGTGTGGAAATGTAGTGTGTAAGTGTAGTGTAAGTCGGCCCCTTCACCGGACCGGGCCACCTGTGGCGATCCTAAGGCCAAAGAGTCCTATAGGAACTCATCCTTTAAACTTCCATATTTGATTTCAACCCTCTAGGTGATTAGGGGTCTATAGTCAAGTTTGTGGAGTTTGCAGGGAGTTTAGAAGTGGTTTGAATTTCTAAAAGGCGGGTCCCAATTCTAGTCCTCTAAGATAGTCAAAGGAAAAGCCTAAGGCTAGATCCTAAGCACTAAAAAGAAGAAAGGAAGACCTCATCAAAAATGAGGTCAACATGTATTAGGGCATAAAATTTCGGAAAAGGGCATGGAAGTAGACCCTGCAAAAATTCATGTTATAGCTAAATTACCACCTCCAACTATGGTAAAAGGGGTAAGAAGTTTTCTTGGACATGCTGGATTCTACATACATTATATAAAAGATTTTTCAAAAATTACTAAACCTCTATGCCAACTTCTTGAAAAGGACAAGAAATTTGAATTAGCAACTGAATGCCTGAATGCTTTCGAATTATTAAAAGATAAATTAATTACAGCACCTATAATAGTTTCACCTAATTGGGAGAAACCATTTGAGCTTGTGTGTGATGCTAGTGATTATGCTCACAGGAGCAGTTCTTGGGCAAAGATATGATAAGATTTTTAAAGTTATATATTATGCTAGTAAAACTCTAAATGATGCTCGAAATAAATTATACGATTCATTGAAAGAGAATTATTAGCAGTTGTATATGCTTTTAATAAATTTCAGCATATCTAATCGGAACTAAATGTATTGTGCATACTGATTACTCTGCTATAAAATATTTAATGCAAAAGAAAGTTTCTAAACCAAGATTAATTAGATGGATATTATTAATGCAAGAATTTGATTTTGAGATCGTCAACAAAAAGGGAACTGATAATCAAATTGCTGATCATTTATCAATATTAGAATATCATGAATTATCACGATACCGATAATGAAATTATAGACAGTTTTCTCGATGAACAACTTTATAATATAAATGAGTGGAAAATACCTTGGTATGCTGATATAGTAAATTATATTGTAAGTGACATTTTACCACCTATGTTAACTTTGCAACAACACAAAAAATTCATTCATGATACTAAAACATACTTTTGGGATGAACCATACCTATATAAGCAATGTAAGGATCTAATTATTAGAAGATGCGTGCCTTATGAAGAAACTGAACCAATTATTCAAAAATGTCATGATTCTGATTTTGGAGGACATTTTGGGACTGATAAAACTGCGTATAAAATTCTACAATCCGGATTCTACCGGCCTACTCTATTTATAGATGTATACGGATATATAAAAACCCGCAATAAATGCCAAAGAGTAGGAAATATATCAAGAAAAAAGAAATGCCTCTGAATTTTATATTAGAAGTTGAAATTTTTTATGTTTGGGGATTAGATTTCATGGGACCTTTTATTCCTTCATTTGGAAATTCATATACATTAAGAGCTATTGATTATGTTTCCAAATGGATTGAAGTGCAAGCTTTACCTAGGTGTGATGCTAAAAGTGTTTCAAAATTTTTAATGAAAAATATTTTTACTAGATTTGGAATGCTGAGAGTGATTATCACTGACGGAGGAACTCATTTTAGGAACAAATATATTGACAAACTAGTAGAAAAATGTAATATTATTCGTAAGATATCAACTTCTTATCATCCTTAAACTAGTGCATTAGCTGAAGTTTCTAATCGAGAGATTAAGCGTATTTTAGAAAAGTCTGTAAACCCTAATAGATTGGACTGGTCTATAAGACTAGACACTACATTATGGGCATACAGGACTGCTTATAAAACTCTGATTGGAATGACTCCTTACAGGCTTATATATGAAAAAACTTGTCACTTACCAATTGAATTAGAACATAAAGCATATTGGGCGATTAAAGAATTTAATTATAATATGAAAGAAGCTGGTGAGAAGAGATTGATGCAATTAAATGAATTAGAAGAATTAAGGAATGAATCATATGATAATGATAGGATTTATGAAGAAAGGATGAAATTATGGCAGGATCGGAAGATTAATCAGAGAAATTTTGAACCAGGACAAGAATTTTTGCTATATAATACTAGATTGAAATTATTTCCTGGGAAATTAAAATCTCGATGGTTAGGACCTTTCACTATAACTCAAATAATTTCATATGGAACTATAGAAATTGAAGATACAAAAACAGGACATAGATTTAATGTAAACGGACATAGATTAAAACCATATTTCGAAGGAAGAAGACCAAATTTTAAAGAGGTTTTAATGCTTAGTCGACCTGATTACTAACTGAAATTAGGTCGGGCTGACGACATTGAACCAAGCGCTTTATGGGAGGCAACCCATAGTAGTCTTTTATTTTAATTATATAAAAATTAGTGAGTCTGTACTATTAAAACAAATCTTACTACTCAATTTTTTAATTAGAATCATCACAAATTTGAACCTATATGATGAGATCAGAAAATATTCGGACCAGAGCGAAATTGGGCAATTTTACGAAATCTCGCCGACGGCGAGGTCGATTCTCGCCAACAGCGAGATCGGCGCCTAATTACATTTCAGTTTATTAACGAGCTCGTCGACGGCGAGAAACTGCCAGCCGACAGCAAGATCGCGTGTCATATTTTAAATCAGTTTTATAACTAGCTCGCCGACGGTGAAGTAGTTGAAAAATTGGTTTCTTAAGTTTTTTTGTGCTATTTTGGACGGTTCTAAAGCCATTTCTTTGTAGAAAACCATCCCAAATTCATTTTTACACTGTTTTCTTCCTAAGAAACGACTAGAGACCATTCCTTTCAATCCGAAATGGCCACCAAACTCTTAGAAACCACAAAAACTGGAGTTTTCAACCGAAGAAAATTCGTCAGTTCGGAGGCGCAGCGTATTTTCAACAAAGTTTTGATGATGAAGCGACTTATTAAAGAAAGGGGATTTGTCAACAGAGGAGAAGAAAATTCCACCACAAATATTGAAGAAATGATCGCGCGACGTGCATTGGGAGGTATTTTGCTATACGACATCCGCTGTAGTTATTCCTGTAGTCAAAGAGTTTTACTCTAATCTACATGCGATCAACAATGGAAGTGTCTATGTCAGAGGAAGATGGGTAACATTTACTCCTTTAAGGGTAAATGAATTTTTTTCTATAGAAAATATCCCTGTCTGTCATTATTCAAACTTTGTTCCTTTAAGATACAATATGAACGAGATTTATAGATACCTGACAGACGAACCAAATGATTGGGAGTTGAGCGAAGACGGGTATGTCAATTTTTCTGCATCACTTCTTAACCATGTCTCAAAGCATTGGCATTTCTTTATCTCATCAAAATTATTACCCACTATGAGGGTAAATAAGGTTTCAAAGGAATGCGCTATATCAAAATTACTGTATTCAAATTGGACTACCTATCGATGTTGGATCAATTATAGTAAAGTCTGCATTGGGATTGATTGTGCATGGGTCAGTTCATGGACTTGGACACCCATCTACTATATTTGCTTTATACAGTCAGAACTAAGTTTCTTATGAGGCATGGGAAAAGGTACTTTTGCCATGGAAACCACTCGATCCTATGGATATGTTTCCAACTTTGGATAACAATGATGAGATTACCATTATTTCTGACAGAGCATCATAGAACAAACCTTTAGTGAGGCCCCTTACTGATAAAAAAATTTTCATTCTGAAAAAGATTAAAGGATTAGAGAAAGAATTGCAAAACCTGATGAATTCCATCGATAATATCTCTGATATGATTGATCACATTGACTGGAGGATGAAGGAGCACTTTGATCATAATGGACATCTGGAGGCTAGTTTTATTCATTTAGTGAGACAGAAAGGGTGGATTGATGAAGAATCTACTACAGAATTCCCTTCCAGGCCTTTCTACAATCTATTTGTGCACCTGCATCACATCGGGAATATCAGAGAGGATGTTAGTTCAGACACTGAGGAGTAGTAAAGATTTCTATCTTATGTTATATTTGTGTGTATATATGTGTTGATTTGGATTTAGGTTTTACTATGATTTGAACTTTGATTTGATTATCTCGGATTTGATGAGATTATACATAATTGTCTCAGCATTTAGAGTGTTGTGGTGTGTATTTCAATGTTGAGTAGTTATGAGAGTTTGAAGTAATGAAGTCTTTAGTGTTAGAAATTTAAAAGTGTGAAGTTTGTAAGTCTCATGGATTTCATATATAAAGTTATATTTTTTGTGTTGTGTGAACTTTTTATGAGTATAAGTAGCTAATCTTCATACTAAATTATTAAATTAAGTGATCGGAAGATTGATTAAGGGAAAATCGAGGTTGAAAATGATTGACGAATTTCAAAATTTTCAATTTTGGGATCTCGCCGACGGAGAGAATAATCCCGCCGACAGCGAGGGAAAACCCGCTGACAGCGAGAACGATCTCGCCGGCGAGATTTTCCCGAGAGTTTAGCCTTGGTAAATTAATTAGCTCGCCAACGGCGCGAAAAATCTCTTCGACAGCGAGATCGCGAAAAAGTCTTATATTTAACCAGTCAACCGACACTATTCATCATCCCCTTCCTCAAAACTTCGAAAAAAACCGACCTTGGGCTCGTGAGATCTTGGTTTTGAAGCGATTAAAACACTTTTTGACACCAGATTTTATCTTCCCTTGGTAAGAGCTTCACTCCTATTCAAAAATTTTTGATTTTCACCATGGATTTCTTCTACAATAGGAAATTTTGAAAAAATTTGAAATGTGGAGAAAATACTTAGAAGAAATTCATGGAAATTGATTTGAATGGATTTTAGATGTTATAGGAAGCCATCTTAGTAATATTTGGAAGTTTAGTTAGAATTTAACGCTGCAAGGATAAACTCATTCTATGAAGTTCGTGATCTGCATCTTAGCGAGTAAGAGACTTTTGGGACGATGGAAGGACCTATGGAAGAAGTTATAGACTTTCTAACTTATGGGAAAGGCGTCTGGAAGATCAAGCAGTGGGAAAGGGTAAATTTTCCTCTTTCTATGTTTAATGCAACTTTAAAATCCTAGCACTATTTTATTTGTTCTACTTTGTTACCTACTTACCACCATAGTGAGGTAATAAGAGATAGAGCAGTTTTGAATTTCTATATTCAGAACCAAAAAAGTATTAATGTGGGAAGTGTAATTTATAAGAATATATTAGTCACCTCAAGAAGTGAAAGTGGAGGAGGACTAGGACATCCTGGTCTTATCTATGCACTCTGCCAATTATCTGGGGTAGAGGCAAGAGATGATGAGGAATGGGTCGAGCCTATGAAACCCATTACTCTAGCTAATATTAAGAAATATGAATCAGACTAAGGATGGAGATCAGGGACGAGGAGTTATATGCCTTCATCGAGTAGAGATATACCCTCTACTAGTTATGAACCCCCTCAGTACACTACTCCTACCCTTCAAGATCTGATGATAGAGCTGACCATTAAGTAGAAAGAGTTTTGAACAATTTGGAGAGAATATGGAAAGAAAATTTGAGCATATGGACCACAGGATTAATGGCTTGGAAAGAAGAAATGATTATGATAGTGAATATCTCCAGCGGCATTCAGAGTACGAAATTGCATATTATGAGGCTGAACGTCGATATAGTAGTGGTGAGTTAGATGTTGTCTTTCCTGAGTGCCCCCGCTACACACAGTACCAGCCTGCTCAGCCTTCTCAGCCTGAAGATCAGGGAGATAATATAGCCTGGCATTTTGATGCGGAAGATTAAAGACTTCGTTTAGTTTGTTTAGATTAATTATTATTTTGAAAACATTATTGTTCTATGTGTAATTATTCTGTACTTTCTGTGGACTGTGGATTTGGTGTGTTTGTGTGTTTGCTTATACTGTAATGTTAGACTTTTTATGTGTGTTAAGTTAGTTTGCAATTTTTCTTTTAGATAGGATGTTAGTTTTTCTTTAATGTGTTGTTTAAGTTTTTATAAGTTATGAACTTTTAATATGTTTAGATTGTTTTAATATGTTTAAAGTAGGTTAGTTGATTGTATGTGTAGTAATAGATTAAGTTTTCATTTGTTGTGTTTTATACTTATTAAAAATTTCTTATCCCAACACTTTCTTTTAAATACTATATATATGGAAGAATACTAACAGTACAGGTTTTTTAAATAATGAAAAATTCTGCAAAAATTTTAAGGAAAAGAAATACCTAAAGCTCAAAAGTATGATGTAAATTCATTGTATATTTTCCTTTTCACCATTTTGAAATAGATAGAAAAATTTAAGTTTGGGGTAGGAAAAATACAAATTTAATTATTAAATTGTTCTCAATTTCTATGTTTAAAAAAAAATTTATTATTATTTGATTTTCTGTAATAATTTTTTAATTTAGTAACTTGAATTAATTTATATAATTATTATAGAAAGTTGAATAGAATATTTCTAGAAATCCAAATTAATTTAATAGAATAAGATATTTGGTTAAAAGGAATAAGAATATAGTAAACTATTTAAAGTAAGGGAAATTATATTCTAAAATTGAAATTCTTAAGTATTTAGATGAAAAAGAAGAGATTGAAACTCAATGAAGTAAAGGCTATGAAATAAATAAAAGCAAAGAAATATTTTATGTTTCAAATTTAGGAAGAGAAAGTTGAAGTTCAAAATTATTAACAGGCTATCCAGATATAGTAATCCTCACTTTAAAAAGAAAAAGAGAAGGATTGAAAATCAATCCAAAAAGAAAAAAGAAAGAAAGAAGAAAAGAAAAGAAAAAGTATAAGTGAGGAGAAGCTTAAGGAGATGTCATATCAAAAATTGGCTTCAATGGAATCAACCTAAAGGGTAAAACTCAATATATTTCTAAACTTATATATATGGATTAGAATTTTACTAAATAGTGTTTTCTTGAACTTCCTATCATCTAAATGTCTTAAGTAAATTACTCTTTTTAATATAGTCTTTCCTGAAATAAATAGCGAATTAGAAATCTTAGATCTGATAACTAAATAATCTTATATCTATAAAGTTAATTTAATTACTTAAAAATATTTCTATTTAACTTTACTATAGTATTATTTAAATTTAATTCATAGTATATACGAATTGAAAAATTCTATTACGTAAATCATTATTTTTATTTAGTACTTAAAATTACTTGAGGACAAGCAATAATTAAGTTTGGGGGATTTTGATCACAGGAAAATATATTAAGAAATTCATACCCATTTTTTATAAAATTTTACTTTAAAGAAAGGTATTTTCTTTATTTTATTGCACGAATGAAGATTTATAAGTGATGAAAACAAAAAGCATGAAATAGAGCGAATTTGGATCAAAAAGGAAGAAATTCATGCAAAATGAACTTAGTCGCTGACGGCGAGATCAAGCCAGCCTACGGCGAGATCATGAGGGGATTTTTTGAAGGATTTGCAACTACCTCGCTGACAGCGAGCCCGAGCCCGCCGACGGCGAGATCGCGCAGTTTGGAGACCTTCTAGAAGCCCCGCCGACGGTGAGGTCGTTTCTCGCTGACGGCGAGACTGTTCAAAATGCTAGATACATTGAACCTGGACACTTTTTGAAGAGGTGTTTAAGCACCCCTTGGACCTTTGTCTACCTCTATAAATAGAGGTCGAATTCTAGTGTCTAAAAGGGAGTCTTAGTGTCTACTTGGTGTCTATTATAAGATTTTAAGAGTGTAATTAGTGAGTTTTTGAGTCTAAGTTGAAGTTTTAGTTTTAGTAAGTGTAATTAGTAAGTTTAGAAGTGTGATGTACTAGAAGGAAAAGTCAAAGGAACTTCAAGGAGTCTGCTTGGGGAGGAAATCGAGATAAGTATCTTTGTTTATTATTGTTAACTTTAAATGAAATCCATGCTTTATTTAATTCCCATGCATTCTGAGTAGTTTTCTTAGTCTTTCTCCTTGTTTATGAAATTATGTGAATTGATGAAATTAAATAGAAGTGCCTAATTTATTAAAATAAATTGTGATAATCTCTTACTTAAAACTTAATTTACTTTCAATCTGGCCCATTGATTTGTTAAAATATGTTGAATTATCAACTATTGTATAGATTACATCCAATATTCAGGGAAGTCAAAAGCCTTGGAAGGAGAATGCAAATAAATAGGGAAATATTATTTATCGGACTTATAATTGGACATTTTAGTGTGACAGGCTAAAATATTCAATTTGGTCCTATTGTTGGAGAGCTGAAGTGTAGATGTTAGCCCTCAGGTGAGGGGAACGTGGGAGCTACGAAGTGGCGACGAGTATCCTCCCAGCCTATCCGCAGATTCAGTAATCTAGCATAGGACTAGTCAATGTTCTTTGCACCTGGACCAAAGGGTAAAGAATAGGAATGCTCCTATTTGTCACAATACATTAAAAAAATCGATTTGAATTCATCATTCACTTAATTTTCTAAAAACAAGGGGAAAGATACCTTTTCTGAAATCTTTAAATCAACTTTATTTAAAGCATTAGCTTACTTTAGATCGCTTTTGCTAAGTATTCCAAATTTCGTATACTATCTTAGTAAGTAAATCCTTTAAATTTAGCTGTTACAAATCTTTTAAAACTTCCCCGTGGGAACGATAACCAGAACTCCTCTAGAGCCCTGTATTACTTGATACGATACGTATACTTGTATAGAATCCACATTATACATTCCATTATAATTAAAAATATATTAAGCGGGATCAATTTTTTGGTGCCGTTGCCATTTTTGTAAACATTAAAAAGTGGGTCAGTTATTTTGACAGAGTGAGCGGTTATTGGACATTCTAGAAGACTGGCAGTTGTTCTTTGATAATAGGACATGTGGTACATTGCATTTGGACGCTCCAAAACGGTTTTAATCGTGAAGAGGTGTGAGCCAAAGTGAAGAGGTGCGAAGAACTGGACGCGGTGTCCGGCGCCTAGGCGCCAGATTCCGGCTTCTAGGAGCCAGATTCCGGTGCCTAGGCACCAGACAGACCTTCTAGAAGATTCATTGAATTTGGACATGTTTTGAAGAGATGCCTCAAGGCAACCCTTGAAGCCTATAAATAGGAGTCCACTCCTTCAGAAAATGGCGCCCCCATTGTATCCCCTATCTCTTAGCCACTTTAGAGAGAAAAATTTAGGGCCACTTTTATTTAGTTTAGTGAGTTTATTTTCAAGTTGTTGCATTTGGAGTTCATTACACGGTGGAGTCAGCAGGAATTAGATAATCTGTAGCAAGAATATTTGAGATAAGTATTTTATTTTTGATTCAATGTTTATTTATTATGTTTTGCTGTTTATATTCAATGTGTTCTGAGTAGTTAGTTTACTTTCTTCCTTCAACTATGAAAAGATAAATAAGATAATATAAAATTCGATCGAGAATTAAAAATCAAAATATTTTCAAAAAATTATGATGATATTAATACCTGATCTTACTTTACTTTTTAAATTGGCCATTTAAATTATTAAAACCTGTTGAAGTGTTTTGAGACCTAGAAGGAGAAGAACTCTTAACTTGTAGATATCACATGAATCCTTGGGAAGTCAAAGGCCATGCGCTGGCTATTCAAGGTGAAGTGCAAATAAATAGGAAGATAAGATTTAAAGGGCGTAGAATTGATAAGTTTTTAGAGTGACAGACTAAATTCTTATAATTTGATTTATAGATAAGGAAAGGGTCACTAATAGGGCTGACCATAGCCACCCTTTGACATCTAGTAGTGTGAGCCTAGATTAACCAATTCTATTAACAATACATCTGGACCTGATTTGTAGGTTAGCCAATGTTCTTTGCGCCTAGATCAAAGGGTAAAGAATAGGAATGCTTCTATTTGGCACAATACCATAAAATATATACTCCAACGAATATTAAATTATCTTAAAAATCTTGGATTAATTGAAAGGAAGAAAGTTGTTTGTTTTATATAGTTTTCACAAAATCATTTTCTTATTATTGTTTTCTTTATCTGCATCTAGTAAATTAAATGTAATTTATAGTTAGATTAAAATAAAAAAAGATTTGAAATACAATATTTAAAAATTTATTACCATTTTTTCTCTGTAGGATCGATACTGGGATCTTTGTTTCAAAGCCCTTTATTAATTGAAATGATACGTATACTTGCGTAGTACCCAAAAAGTATATAAAATATTTTCCTTTAAAATTATATTTTGCTATATAAACATATATTTAAAAAGTATTAATCTCTAATGGCCTAGCATTCAGTAGCAATCAAGTTTTATTGAATGTTATTGCCGTAAATTAAAATTTGGTACATATCTTCAAGTGTTTCGCGTCTTTGCTAGAAATTAAATTTTCTAGCAGTGGTAACAAATTCTTGTATTTGGAAATACAAAAATCGGGTCACCCGTATTATTTCTATTATGGAA
>JAKZJZ010002367.1:0-17331 GCA_022702705.1 Papilionanthe hookeriana x Papilionanthe teres
TTGATTTCAACCCTCTAGGTGATTAGGGGTCTATAGTCGAGTTTGTGGAGTTTGCGGGGAGTTTAGAAGTGGTTTGAATTTCTAAAAGGCGGGTCCCGATTCTAGTCCTCTAAGATAGTCGAAAGGAAAAGCCTGAAGGCTAGATCCTAAGCACTAAAAGAAGAAAAGGAAGACCTCATCGAAAATGAGGTCGACAAATGGACCCCGATAGGTGTGGTGAGTGACGGAGCACACCGCGCGTATTGGTGTTGACCGAAGCGATTAACAAAACCAACACGGATGTCCAAGTGACGAACTTAGGACGAAGTAGAAGAGTTTCTGCTGGGGAGTGTCGAGTATATCTGCGGAGCTGGAGATTTTTGAACTCTCGGCTGGGGAAAGGAAAAGGAGGTGAATCCCAAATCACATGATGCGGGGAATTTCGATTTAGATTTTATTTTGCTTCAATTTATGTTTTGATGTGTGAGTTTAAATTTTAGTTTGGAGTTTCAATTTAGATTGAAGTTTTGTCAAAATTAATTTGAAGGATTTGATTTGAAATGAAAATTGGAATTTTGAGGTTTTAGATATAACATCTTTAACCTCGAAAGAAAATTGAATTGATTAGATTGAATCATTGCAATGAGAAGAGATCTCAGATCAATGTGGTGTTGGATGTAAAAAAATCCTTAACCTCAAGAGTTTGATTTGATTTGATGTATTTCATTGCGATAGGGAAAAGATCCTAAAGCAATGCAGTCTCGGATGTAAAATCCTTGACCAAAAGTTTGATTTGATGTATTTCAGTGCAATAGGAAAAGGATCCTAAAGCAGTGCAGTCTTGGATGTAAAATCCTCGATCCAAAAGTTTGATTTGATGTATTTCAGTGCAATAGGGAAAGAATCCTAAAGCAGTGCAGTCTTGGATGTAAAATCCTCGACCCAAAAGTTTGAATTTGATGTATTTCGGTGCTGATAGAGAAAGAATCCTAAAGCGATGCGGTCTTGGATGTAAAATCCTTGACCCAAAGGTTTAAATTTTGATGTATTTCGAGTGCGATAGGAAGAGAATCCTAAACGGTGCGAGTCTTGGATGTAAAATCCTCGACCCAAAAGGTTTGAATTTTGATGTATTTCGGTGCGATAGGAAGAGAATCCTAAAGCGGTGCGATCTTGGATGTAAAATCCTCGACCCAAAAGGTTTGAATTTTGATGTATTTCGGTGCAATAGGAAGAGAATCCTAAAGCGATGCGATCTTGGATGTAAAATCCTCGACTCAAAAGTTTTGAATTTTGATGTATTTCGGTGCAATAGGAAGAGAATCCTAAAGCGAGTGCGGCTTGGATGTAAAATCCTCGACTCGAAAGTTTTGAATTTTGATGTATTTCGAGTGCGATAGGAAGAGAATCCTAAAGCGAGTGCGGTCTTGGATGTAAAATCCTCGACCCAAAAGTTTTGAATTTCGATGTATTTCGGTGCAATAGGAAGAGAATCCTAAAGCGAGTGCGGTCTTGGATGTAAAATCCTCGACCCAAAAGTTTTGAATTTTGATGTATTTCGGTGCAATAGGAAGAGAATCCTAAAGCGAGTGCGGTCTTGGATGTAAAATCCTCGACCCAAAAGTTTTGAATTTTGATGTATTTCAGTGCAATAGGAAGAGAATCCTAAAGCAGTGCAGTCTTGGATGTAAAATCCTCGACCCAAAAGGTTTGAATTCTGATGTATTTCAGTGCAATAGGAAGAGAATCCTAAAGCAGTGCAGTCTTGGATGTAAAATCCTCGACTCAAAAGTTTTGAATTTTGATGTTTTCGATTGAGATTTGATTTGAGATCTAGAAGATCGGATTTGAGATTTGATAGAGATTGAATTTGAATTTGATTGAGACTTGAAGCCTGGAAAGATTGAATTTGGAAATTTGGAAATTTGGAAGGATGAGTTTGAACTCGATTGAAACTTGATTTAAGATTTGATTTGAAATTTGAAAGATCGAGTTTGAAACTTGATCGAGATTGGATTTGGATTTGATTGAGAATTTGATTTGTGATTTGAAAAGATTGAAATTTGATTCGGAATTTGGAAAGATTGAATTTGAGATTTGTGTTGATTTCGTTTATCTTTTAATGGTTTAAATTTTATTTTATTGTTTATTTAATGTTCATGTGAACTTGGTGTTTGTCATTTTTCAGATTTTTTTTTTTTTAGAAAGCTTTCTTTTATTCTCTTTTTTTTCTTTTCTGTTCTTTGTTCGAAGTTCATTTAACTTTAATGGCGTTTCCTAATCAATTTGCACAAAAGAGGTGAAGGCCAAAAACGTGACATGGTCACTTTCATTCCAATCATGTTGAAAATACGTCGTACGACTCGATGCGGAATATATTTCATACAATCCATGTAGACTCAAAACGGATTTGTGTATGATCTTTGTTGATCCATCAAAAGAGTCAAAAAATCCATGTACGAATAGCGGGGTACATGGTCAATAACATCACCTTCCAAGCCATCCTTGCAAGGATGCGAGTGGATGTACGTTGGAGGTGTGATATTTCCCATGTAACTCGCGACTCGTAAGGCCGGAGGTTCTCTAGCTACGGATGCGGTTGGAAATGGTAAGGTATTTTGCTCGTCGTCCATCCTTCGAAAGTAGCCGAGATTCGCTCCACTGGCACTCCTGGTATGCAATGCTTTGCGATATCTGCTCCGTTACCTTGCGGTATCATGACGGAACCCACCGGTAAGGTATCTTTGCGGCCCTCGGAACTCACCCGGGCCTGCTATCCGGAGGTCGGATCCGAACATGATGTTGCACTCATTCGAGAAAGAGACCGTGCGAAAGGTCGACGAAGTCGTGGTGATCAATATGTGGGGGTATGCGAGTCACCCTGTTTGTAGATGTTGATAATGCGGCTATTGGGTATGCAATCGCTGGCAGTACCCTCCATGTTATCAATCTTTTCACCATTCTCTTGATAACTAATGGCATCGGATCTACTTGCCCATGACGAAGTATCCATGGTGGGTTTCCCTTCCTGTCTTCAGCAAAGTTGTAGCAGCATCCGCATTGTATTGTGATTCTTCCTTTCCACGGCATCCATCTCCGGGGTTACGAGTATGTATTTTCCCTCGGGCGGCCTGCTCGGCCCATTCTTTTCGGATCCGGATACGATCCACGATTTCTTGTTGTTCATACTGCGAGAATACGTCGGTGTGTAGCTCGAGGCCTTCTAGTATGTTGATTCTTCTTCCTTTAATTCTCTCGAAGTATTCGAAAGTTTTCTTTTCAACATTACTGCATCCTCTCCGAGCTCGTATTCCGGAATGATCTGCGGATGGCGAGGCCTTGTGACATATTGTGGGATATATGGTTCAATCCCTTCACGTTCCCACCGCATACCTCGGCTCCTCGGGGATGATGCACATCGGGACATCCCCGGGGTTGCTTCGCAACAAGGTCGTGCACCTGCTGGTGGTTCTATCCGGTGGCGTGGTAGCCTTCTTTCTTCGATCTTACGGAGATTTCCACGGTTCTTTACGTTATTCTAGGAGGTGGCCTCCTTTCTTCGAGTTCTCGGTGAGCCGGTGTCCTTGAAATGTATGTGCTTGGCATTAGCGATTGTCTCGTCGCGCTGGTCCGCAGACTAGTTTTGTTAACATTTTACGGATACGACGATTCTTATTTCTTCGTTGCGTGGCTGTGAGAGTAGCTCTCCGAACTTCTTGAATCTGCGGGCGCGGCGGCGGCAAGCCTGCCCTCTGCTGTAGCGACTACAGACTTCATTTTCTTGTCTTCTTCAGTGTTTGCTTTTCTTTTCTTGTTGCTGGATTGGTGGCTTGGGCCACCCACTTTCATCACTGTCTGCCTGGGTAGTTCTTCTCGGTCAGCGGGACCCGGTCACTTTCCTCGTCTTGTAGGCTCGTCGGTGCGAAATCCGAGTCGATCTCGATTATCGCTCCATCTTTCACCCTCTTTTCATCGAGTGCAAGGCTTACGCCATTCTTAAAGTTCAAGACCAACCGCCCGATTCGACATTTCCCTGCGAAAAGACAAGGAAAAGGATCGGGGGCGTACTTAAGAACAAGAACATTAAGAAAATGTTTATTAAAGATACATTTTTTTTATTATTCTTATATTTTGAAATTTAACGAGAATGAAGTAAGATAAGATGAGGGAAGAGATTTGATTTGAAAAAGAAAACGAGGAAAACTTTATTATCATGATTTTATTTATTTTAGCACATTTTATTATTTTTTGGGTTCGGACCCGATCATAAGTAATTACTTCGCCGTGTTTCTTAGGGATGAAGAATTCATTCCTTCGAAACATCGGGTAGCGTAATATTTTTCAAGTATCGTCCGTTGATTGGAAGCATATGTCGTTCTCCACGGCAATTCACTAGTCGGTAGGAACCTCCCGAGTATCTCTGCTTGACCACGAAACGGTCCTTCCCAGTGGGTTCAAATTTTCCTCCATCTTGCGGTGTGCAAGAATAGGTCTCTTGAGAACGAGAACTAAATCACCAACTTTGAAGGTTCTTGGGCGGACCCGGTTTGTCATGGGCTTGAACCATCTTAGCTTGGTATAGTTCTAAATTACGTTGCGCTGGCAAGTCTTTTCCCTTCCAAGCTTTCTAATTCTTCGAGTCGTAGTCCGGCGTTTTCTTCTGTCGTGATCTTGTTTGCAACTGCAATTCCGAGTGAAGGAAGGCCGAACCTCTAAAGGTAACCTCTGCCTCGGACCCATACACCGGAGTGTAAGGTGTAGCTTGAGTAGGAGTTACGAAGGTTGTCCAGGTAGGCCCATAAGGCTTCTAACAATTTCTCGTGCCAATTTCTCTTATTATCGTCCGGGGTTTTCTTTAAGATTTGAACGAGAGTTTTATTAAAAGCCTCGGCGAGACCGTTTGCTCTTGGGTAGTAAATTGTCGAGTATCGCCGATCGATTCCGTGTCTCCGACAAAATTGTTGATTTGTGTGCTTCGAATGCGGCCCAGTATCCGAGATGATCTGCGCGGCACTCCGAAACGGTAGACAACTTGGTTCTTGAAAAGCGTAGCACGTGGTGTGCTTTCACTTCTCTAAGTGGAGCTGCCTCGCCCACTTGGAAAAGTAATCGTAGGCTGCAAGAATGAAACGATGTCCTTTTGAAGATGGTGGTTCTATCGGACCCACTATATCCGTGCCCCAACATTCGAAATGGCCACGACGCGGTGTCGGGTGTAGCACATTTGGAGGTTGGTGTAGAACCACTCACGTGCACTTGGCATTGGTGACGGCTCTTGGCGATTTTCATGCGATCGGTCATCATCGAGGGCCAGTAGTACCCTAGTCTTTTAATTTTCATCTTCATCTTTGGACCCGGCGAGTGAGCGCCACGAAGTCCCGAATGCACCTCTTTAACAATTTCACGGGCCTCGGACCCGCTTAGGCACCTTAGCCACATTTGATCAAAAGACCTTCGTATAATATGTTGTTTATTAATGCGTAAGACGAGTTCTTTTCTTGATGCGATGGGCCGGCGACCTATCGTCGGTAGCTTTCTGTTTGCGGTGTAGTCCATCGATGGTCGTCGCCATGATCTTCGTGTTTTTCGTCTTCGCTGCATTGATTCTTTTTCTTTTTCGATTTGTGTATCATGTCCATGTCAAGTCGTGATAGGACCCGACGTCCGTGAGCCGACACTTCCACTCGATTCATCTTGCAAACAGGCAAATTCTTTTGCGAGACGGGCTAAAGCATCTGCTTAAAGCATTCTCTTTTCTAGGAATTTTGTAGATTGTCACATTTGGAATCTGTTCCAACGATTTGTATGATACTCTGGAAGTATTGTTCGAGTCTTGGTTTAAAAATCCTGTATTGTCCGGCGATACGGTTGAATGATTAAGCGTGAATCCCCGTAGATGTTGATGTCTGTTATCCCCATTTGAATGGTTAATTCCAATCCCGTTATGAGGGCTTCGTGATTCAGCTTCGTTGTTTGTACACGGTTCCGTCGAAGTGGTAGGAGTATCTTAACATCCCCGCTCCGGTGTTATAAAGATTAGCCCGATTCCTGCCTTACCGGGCACTATCACTTGCGATTCTTCGTCTTTGTGTGCTTGAAGATGCTCCGTCGAAATACAATTCCCAACGTCGATCATCGGGGTCTTCTAGGTTCATTATTTGTTCATCTGGCGAATCGTCGTTGAGAGGAGATTCGGCGGCAAAGGGTGTCTTTGCGAGGAAGTCTGCTAGGACTTGTCCTTTTACGGCACGCGAGAGGCACGAAAGTTATATCGAATTGCAATAATATCATTGACCATCCGGCAAGTCCGCCGGAAAGTGTTGGACGAGTCATCGAGTATTGCGATGGATTAAACTTCGAAATCGAGTTGACCTTATGAGAAAGCATGTAGTGCACGAGCTTTTGAGCGGCGAAGATCGGGACCAAACAATGCTTTTCGATTGCGGGATACCTTACTTCGTCGGGAGTAAACGACGGCTTAAGTAGTAAAGAGCATTTTCTTTACCCTCATCATTGACACTGGCTAACGAGGCTCGAGGAAGTCGTCTAAAGCCGCGGTGTAAAGTATCGTCGGTCTACACGAGGCGGGGCTGCTAAGACGGAGGTGTCATTAAATATTGTTTAATGTCTTCGAAGGCCTTACGGCATTTCTCTTCCCGAATAAATTTGGCGTCCTTTTTAACTAGTGTCGAGAAAGGTGACACCTACCCGACGAGTTTGAGATAAAGCGTCGAAGATATGCCGAGCTTCCCTTGAAAGGATCGTAGTTGTTTTAAGGTTTTGGGAGGCGGCATTTCTAAGATGGCTTTAATCTTCTCCGGGTCGATTTCAATTCCACGATGTCGGACAACGAATCTAAGAATTTCCCGGAGGTGACGCCGAAGGCGCATTTAAGGATTCATCTTAAGGTTAAATTGTCTTAATCGTTCGAAAACAATTCTCGAATCATACAGGTGGTTTTCCTTTACTTTGCTTTTGATGACCACATCGTCCACGTAGCATTCGACTTGATTGTGGATGAGATCATCAAAAATTCTTGTCATTGCTCTTTGGTAGGTTGCTCCTGCGTTCTTCGATCCGAATGGCATCACTGTGTAGCAAAATACTCCGATCGGCGTTCGAATGCTGTAAGCTTTTCATCTTACGGAGCCATTTTTATCCGGTTGTATCTGAAGATCCATCCATGAATGAGAATATTTCATGTGTCGAAGCAATATCGATCATCAGTTCTGGGATCGGTAGAGGGAATTCATCTTTTGGACATGCCTTGTTTAAATCTGCGAAGTCCACACAAATTCGATCGACCATTCTTCTTTCGATGGCACCACATTGGCTAACCAGGTCGGGTATTGTTCTTCACGGACAAATTTAGCGTCTATTAGCTTTTTAACTTGGTATGACTTGTTGTTCGATTTCCAGACGCATTCTTACGGGACCTTGTCGGCGGAACGCAGTAGGATCCACTCTAACTTATGAGCTGCGACCTGCGGAGCTAATCACGGCATTTCATCGTAGCTCCAAGCAAAAGCAGGTCTTTAAATTCCATTAACAATTTGATTATTTCTTCGGAGTCTTCTTTGTTGAGTAAAGAGCTAACAAAGGTAGGTCTAGGCTCTTCGCTAGTACCCAAGTTAACTTCCGTTAACTCATCTATTGTGGATTTAATTTCTTCTTCGAATTCGGTGGAGCGTCTCCAATTTGTAAATCTTCGAGTTCGTCTGTAGTTTCCATGCGGTTTTCATTGGACTTGCAAGTGACAACGAAGCAAAATTCGGTATCGTCGGCCGGCCCTGCGTGCCGAATCCGAGTCCATACTTTGAATTGGGAGGACGGCCGGAGTTATTCCATAACTTTTCAAAATGTTGTGATTGGCCTTTTGTCCATTGTCGAGGTAAGAAACCACGTTGAATTAAATTTTGAACACGGGGAGAGTACCACTCAGAGGTAATTCCATTAATTCGATGAAGTGACATCTTCGAATTGTACATTATTTTCGGTTTTGGAGGAAGAAGCACCACGGTAGAATTTGATCGGCTTTGCACCGTCGCTACGTACCTCTTTGACCTCCATACCCTCGATCTTATTAGAATGGATCGGGGTCGGGGTCATAGTATGTACGTAGTGGTTAATCTTCTCGTACATTGATTTGTATTCTTCGTTCTTTTCATCTTCGAGAGAGATCTTGTATTGCGGCTTCTTTCGACTTATTGTTGTTGCTTCTTGTTTGATTTCTTTTTCCTCTTCGGAACTATCTTCCCAATCAACATTGATGGCTGGTTTCTTCGTCCGATTGTCACAGTGTCTCTACCACGGCCTCGTCCCGGCCTCGACCTCGGATGCGAGTTGTGGAGAAACCTTCACCATCTCGCCGGAAGGGAGTGGTGAGTGAGCGTTGGACTAGAACTTCAGGTTCTTCGTTGTCACGAACTTTCTTTGCTTCATTTGTTATGGTATCTGCGGAGAAGATTGTTTTCTTTGGCGGTGCATAATAAGTTGCATCTTCATGGACTCCAATCTCATGTACGGAGAATGGTTGTAAGTCACCTTTGATGCACTTGTTCCCCTCCATCGTAGTACTTGATGCACTGTGGTGTAGAGATGATGGTACCATCCTGTTTTCATGTATCCACGGTCGGCCCGAGTAGAGCGTTGAACGACGTTTACGAATCGATTATATGAAATTTTGCGGTTGTCTTTGCTAAGTCACCGGTCTTCATCGGTAGCGTTATTGACCCGAGGGCTCTTTCTCCTTTACGGTTGAATCCTCTTAATAACATTTTGTACGGCCTCGAGCTCGCGAGCATCAATTTCAGTATGCTTAGTGTTCGAAGACTCATTATATTGATTGATGCTCACTGGATCCATCAAAACTGCGGAGAGCGTAAACTTCCCGATTGTAGCCCGAAATGTACAACGGTCGGTTGTGATCTAGCATCCCCAGTAGTAGGTCATTGTACGTGAAGGTGACACCTCGGTTTGTTCCTTTAACGAGCAAACCTCATCTAAGGAATCTCCGGCCATTTGAGCTAAGCAAATTTCCGGATCGAAGTAAGGCCTTGATCGAGCTTCTCTCATCTCCTTTGATAAGATGAGAGCATCGTAGATACTCGGTTTGGCGGTAGTTTCCTAAGATGGGCTAGCACGTTGTAGTCCACTTTGTTTCCATGCGCCTCGGCTTCTTCTCGAATGGGTATGTCTTCTGTCGGGGTTGGTTCTTCTTGAACAACCACACCTTTCCTTTGTCTTTTGGACCCATTCTTGGAGGTAGAACTTTTCCACTTCTTAGGTTGACTTCGTAATTTCTTCGAATCTAGTGTTGAGTTTGTCGGTGTTTCCTCTACGAATCGGAATGACGCGGCTCTTACGGATTATCTTCGAAATACGAAGGCTCTAACTCTATCGTAACTGGAGCTCCTCGAAACTCACAGATAGAGCCGTTGCTTGTTGAGCTCTCGTAGCCTCCTTGATGGATGCCTTCTTCGTCATTGTGATCGTCGAGATCATGTATGATTTGAGAATTGTTGTTGGTATCGAAATCGACGTCCGGATTGTCGCTAGTTACGCAATCGTTAGAAACGATCAAACGTAGCCAACGCCATCACCCTTATCATTATATGATCCCACCGAAGTGAGCGAGATAATCATACAAAATCGAGAGGTTCGAGGGATTTCTCCCCCGAATCGAAACAACTATCCTAGGATAAGCGGCCCCTAGTCGGCCTTAGGAGTCTCGGTCCCCTCTTCTTCGTCGATTTTCTTCTTCTCTTCGATTATCTCTGTCGAGGTGGTTCTTCTATCGCAAGTGATAGTACCGGCTTAACGGGTTTCGAACTACGAATCGAAGCTCGCACAGGCGGTTCGGATGTTATCTAAAATCTTCTTCGAAGATCTCGTCGAGCGGTAGTCCATCCATCGTCGGTTGCATAGGGATCTATCGGAATGACGGGATCGGTTGAGATAACATTGACGGAACCTCCTTTACGGGGTTCCTTCATGTACTCCTTCGGGATTGTTATATTCCCTTTCAGAAGGTTGTCGTTGAGCCAACTCTTGAAGGTAATGCGGTCTTCTATCTTGTGCCCGAAGCATCCAGGTGGTAGGGGCAAAAGTTGGGATCACCTTTCTTGTTGACTTCCTACAGTCTTTTAGAGTCTACGCAGTTGGAAATGCGGAGTTTTCATTAAGCTACGGAACATCTTTGGTCTTGCTTCATTCTTGAACGGATATTCTGCGCTCGGAAGCTCCCTCAATGTACGTTGCGGACGAGACGGTTGTTCATGCTTGCGGAGACGCTGATAGATCTGGACCGGGAGTTCTTCGGTAATTTTGTTGTGGTTCGTTGCGGCCGTTACGGTGGTATTTGCATCGGTTGTTTGCCTTTGTCAGTCTGCTGCAACGACCCCGAGATTTCTTTTCGAAGGTCTTCACCGGCTTACGCTTGTCCGTCTTGTCGGCAAAACTTAATTGCTTCGCCTCTTCTTGCAAGCTTCCGGCCTTGCTTAACAACTTCTCGAAAAGTCTTAATAGTGAATCCTTTGAGGAGAAGTGCTTTATCGGGCCGTGAATGCTTTTAAGCAAGATGCCGGCTGCATGTTGTTCTTGCGGTTGTGGTTCACACTTCATGCTTAAATTTCTCCATCGAGTATGTAATCCACAAAGTTTCATTCGGCCTTTGTTTCTACTGCCACTAAATCACACTATAGTGATGTGGTGCGGAAGCTCGGCGAATCGCTTAATGAAGAGGCTCTCTAGCTGCGAGAATGTCTTCAGCGAACCATTGGGTAATTCGCATACCGGTCGAAGGCGATTCTCGACGGCTGCTGACGAGCTCGTCGGAAGAGTAGCGCATCGCTCCCGCCGGCATTGCAACAAGCGGCACGAAAGTGTGCGACATGCTTGTCGGGGGTTCCCGGTCCGTCGAAGGTCTTGAACGGAGGTGGTACGAAGCCCTTCGGGTATTGGACAGCGTCGAATTCTTCGGGTAAGGATCTGCCGTCCGAATGGATGTCCCGTTCTTCGATTGTGCTAGGGCTTCTCGCACTGCTTTGTTCCGCAAGTTCTTGATATCCTTTTCGGGGATCATACTTTGTGTTGTATCCTTTTCGTTGATCATCCCCGTTGACGGATGTAATCTCCTTTCCTCCGTCTACGATGTGAATGACCTCGGGGTGTCTCTGCATGTGGTTGTACTTGACTTTGGAGAGTGGCCGAGGCTACGGCCATCTCTTCCATCCTCTTCGCCATTTGAGCGATCGTGTCGTCCTTCTCCGAAGGCTGTCTCTCTCATCGGTTACGGCTCCTCTCTTTCTGCGAGTCTGCGGGAGCACCTTGAGAAGATGATGAAGCTCGTGTCTCGACCATGTTGATTCTGCATATTCGTCGTCCATGAACTCCGATGAGTCGATCTCGTCTCCGAACTTTTCTTCTCTTTCTTTCGCCAGCCGTCGGATGTCGGTTCTCGGCTTTTCCATGGCATCTTCTAGCGGAGCTTTCACGTGTATCTTTGTGGTTGTCATGCGATGGTTGCCGGGTCCCTTTTTCACGAGTCCCCTTCATTGCGGTAGTACTTTCTTCGGATTCCGGCCTCCTGGCGAGACTTTCTTTCTCGGGAGCTGTTGATTTCGATCTCAGTTGCCCCGTAGTGGGACGCCACACCATCCTTCTAGCGACGGAAGGTCTATGACCGGATGGTGCATCGGCCGAAATGCTTGGAAGGTGGTATCCTCCTAGTCCGTAACCACGATACTACGACGGGCGGGCTAGCCTTCATTCTCTTGCTTGGCTTTTCTATCATGACGGCGGGTTACTCGGGGCCCAAGACGGGATTTGGCAGCACCCGCCACTATCCTTCGTAGAATTTCGACACGGGGCAATTTTCCTTCTTCGCTAGCTTTTCTACCAAAGTTTGCGGTCGAAGCGAACGAGCGTAGTTCGATTCTTTTCTTGCGGCTATCGTTGTAGTATGCGGGGCGTGGTAATGTGGCGGCAATCTTGCGAACATTCTCCTCATCCTACGCGGCGGAGAGGGGATGGAACCTGCTTCCTCCCAAAAGTGGTATGTAGTCGAGGCGAGTGGTGTATATTACTGGTAGCGGTGTATATTCGGTAACTACGGAATTTCCTCCGGGAAGGCAATCTCGGCGGCTACGGCTTCCACGGCGATCCTTCTATTTCTATTTCTTCTTTGGGTCTTTGTCGGCCGACGGAATCTTGAGCCGGACCCGATTTCGAAGACGGAAGGTCTTACGGGAAGATCCGTACCCTCCACGGTTACGGAGTTTACCATAGTTGCGGATTTCTTTCCCCTTTGATTTGGCGAAGTCGGGGTAGGTGCGAAACAACTAGACCAGGTGGGGGTAGTGAGAGCGGTCCTCTGCGGACAGCGAGTATTCCTCTAGTCGGGATCCTTTGCGGGGAGGAAACTCTTGGATCGACCTAAGGTTGAACTCGAGCGAGTGGTTCCTCGGCTTCGGATACCTTGTTCGTCGGTCACGAGGGAGACGTCGGTGACTTTGACGTTCGTGTTTTCAAGTCCCTGTCCGAATCGGATGACCCCATTGTCGGGCGGCTCATCCTTATAGACGGCGAAGTCCGATCCGTTGGTGAAGGAGAAAATCGGTTTCGGGGCTTCCATTTTACGAGGTAGATTACGGTTGTCGGTCCAGAGTTATGCTTCTTTTCTTCGGGACGAAAAGAAAGGAATTGAAAAGAGTCCGAACTCATTCTTTGTTCATGTATGTTATCATTTGTTAAAAGAATCACTTATTAGAGGGTTTGTTTATTTAGAACGGAATGTTCGAAGGTGTAGAGAAGGTAAGGAATCCGATTCGAAAGGAAAAGAAAGTCTTAAGCAAGACTTCCCGACTCGAAGGATCACTCCTAAACTAACACTATCGGGGGTCCACCCGCACCTCGGAAATGAGGTAAAAGGATCTCGGAACCTCTCTGTTTAGGGAGTGTCTAAACGGTGGCTCCTAAATCCGAGAGAATGTTGGCTATACTTGTTCGAAGATAGAAATGAACATAGTATTCCAACGGAAAGAAGGGTAGTTTGATCCCTTAGGGACATGGATACACTACCGATTTTTGAAAGCAGAATTATTTGATTATAATGGAGAGAGAAATTCTCCCCAGCGGAGTCGCCAGAAATTGTCGGCATTATTTTTAGGTTGTGTGTTTTATTTTGAAAAGTGGTCGCCTAACAGAAGTTGTGCGGCGAATTTTTATTTTAAATTTAATTTAAATATATATAATTTAGAAAGTAGTATTTGATTTTGAAAATAATTTTTAAATTTGAAAGTTTTAAGATATGAGATTAAGCCGATCTCACATCCCACGAAATAGTTTATATAAACGAGCACCGCACCACAAACCGTATATCATCCCTAAGGATAGACACGCTGCATGATGGTGGGGCTCGATCAAATAAACTAGAAGTTTTATTGACATCCGTTTGGTTTGCGAACCAATTTTATAAGCCAGACAAATTCCCACGCTTAATATGAAAGTATCAAACGGGGTTTATATTACTGAGGTTCTTTAAAATTCCCTATAAAGAGGCAAGCCCACTATAGTTAATTACATCTTAAGTGACGAGAATCACCTAAGAAAACTCTCGATAATAATCGATAGATTTGCTCTCAAGAATTTCGAAAGTTTAAGGTTTTCGAAGATTGAATTTTGGAGTTTCGATAGGGAATGGATCAAATTTTTGGAACATTTTGTTTTGTGAATCCGAAGGAAGAGAGGTAGGAGAAATCGCGGATTCGAAGTGAACTTCGATAATTTCCCGACTATCTTATTGTTTGTCTTGAATTTAGGAAAGTCCTAATGTTTATTTGATATTTCGAACTTGCCAATTTTAATTAATTAGGGCTTATATTTGTATGATAAAATCAAACGAATAGCCTCAGAAAATGTGAGGGTTTATTGTCGTATCGGACGACTACCTCGGAATCCTAAGACCGGTTAGGAGCTTAATTTGCATTGCAAATGCACTAACGAAGAGTTGAGGATTTATGTTGCACTAGGCAAGCTACCTCGAAGTCTATGGCTTGGTTGTTTAATTCTAGGAAAGTTTTGCGAAGTAGACTCGGAGTTTCTGCGATGACGATGGTCGTCTTGCCCACCATGCTCACGAGCTCCTTGTTGTTGCGGAGGTTTAGTTTTAGAAATCATAAATCAGGGAGTTGAGAAAAGTGTTTTGGTTTAGAGAAAATCTTAATTTCCAGGTGTTTTTTATGTTTTATTTAAAACAAATCTTAAAGTTGATTATAACGACACGGTTAAGATCCCGCGGTTCCATCCTTCGGCATCATTATTTTTATCGGATTCACTTAGTCCGAGATGAATTTGCTAAACTCAGCTGAATGAGTTCCACACTTTCATTTAGACCGTGGGAAATCCCGTTAGCAACACGTAGGTTACATCATCCGAGGTATTCCCGATCATCCAACGGGACGTTTTAATTTAGTTGTAATTGTAGTTTTGTGTTTTGTTTGTGATTAAATTTTGAGTTGTTTTATATTTTGAAATGTTGTGGCGGTGAATTTTATCTTGCGATGACTTTTAACTTAGTTTTGGTTTCGGTTTTAGGGTCTATCCTAAAGGTGTGGGTTTTCATGCAACGGTTGTTTTATCATGCAAGAAAAGTAAAATGCATTTGCGATAAAGTAAATTGCGAAAGTAAATTGCGAAATGTAAATTGCAAGAAAGTAAATTGCAATAAAATAAAAGCGTACACGGAGGGTCTTCCCGTCATCCCAAGTTGCACTTAAAACACAATTAGAATATTTAAGCAAGTTTCTAGGTAAAGGCTAAGGGAAAGGTTATGGTTTTCTACCAAATTCCTAATCCATATAGCTAGTCGTCTCCTATGACGTCTAGGTTCTTTGGGTTTTGGTTTTAAGGACGATTTTCTTCATCGAAGAATAATCAAATTCGATTGTTCTTATAAATATCCTATCATATTGAGGAAGTGCTTAAGAAGGATCTTAAACATCTTTTCGATATTTCTAGGATTGTTTTAAGTCAGAATGAATTTAATTATATAAATGAATCGATCGTCCAGAGGTTTTCAAGTCTTGTTAACTTGCTCGGTGAACTAGGACATTTGAATATCCTATGAGTGAAGTAACACTTCATTTAATGTTTCATTTAGGAGTTATAATAATCAAAGCTTTCGAGGGTAAATTAGTATTCAAATGATTTGATTTAAGTTAAAGGGTTTAAATTTGGAATAGTGTTGAAGTTGCTTTATATTTAGTTTAATTTAATTTAATTTGATTTGATGTTTAATTAATTTGATTTGATTTAACTTTAATTTAATTATTTAGTTTAATTTAATTTAATTTTAATTAATTTAATTTAATTGTTTAATTTAATTTAATTTAATTGTTTAATTTAATTTAATTTAATTGTTTAATTTAATTTAGTTTAATTATTTAATTTAATTTAGTTTAATTATTTAATTTAATTTAATTTAATTGAATTTAATTTAATTTAATTTGTCTTAATTTAATTTAATTATTAAATTTAATTTAATCTTAATTTAATTTATCTTTAATTTACTTTATTTTTAATTTTAATTGAAATTTCAAAAGAGTTTAATAATTTAATTAAGTCTTTTAATATTTTAAATTTGAGTTATCATTTTAATTAAAAATTGAGTATTAGTTGATATAATTAATTTAGGGATTTTTAAATTAAAGAATAAATCTCTTCCTAATAAAGATCCCTTATTTTAATAATTCGATTTTATTATTCTTCCAAATTTAATCTATTATTTAATTAAAGTTTAATCATTTTAAAATTATTTAATGGGTTTCTACCCTTTAATTATTTAAATTTCAATCATCCAAATCAGATTAAGATCAAATATTTTACTTGTTGACTTTTTATTAAACCTAAAGTTTTAATTAAGGGTTAAAGAGTTTAATTACCATTTTACCCTTTAAGCTTAATAATTTCATAACTCACTAAATTGAACTCAAATGAACTTGAAATTTTTATGTGACTTCACTCATATGTCAATAAAGACATGAGAGGAGAAAATGTGATTTTTCTGTATTTAATTTATTTATATAATTATTTTTGGTGGAAAATAGAGATTTTCAAGGAAAATTTGATAACATGACCAAGAGAAAGTTTCTGTCCTTAAGAAAATTAGGGGACATTCCTAATGACCAGAGAAGCACTTGGACCAATTTTGGTGATTTTTTGAATTATATTATTTTTATTATAATTATTTTGAGTTTTGGAGTGTTAATTAATTTAAAAATAAAATAAATGTTGAAAAATGGATTTTATATTTTTCAAAAATCTCTCTGATATCAAGGAAACCAGAGAAGCAAATTTTGCAATTTTCTGATTTTTCTATGATTTATTATAATTATTTTAGTGAAAATGCTAGAAAATACATTTTTTTAATTTTAAAATTACCCTAGGGCTTTAAAATTTAATATCTCACTAAATAGACTTAGGAAAAATGTGGGATTTGTTCCTAAGTGATTAAAATTCAAAATGTGACATTTTGGTGAATTTTATTATTTTTGTGATTTTTATTATTTTTTAATTATTAAAAATATTAAAATATTATTAAAAATCAACTTTTTTGAGAAAATTGAAATTTTAATTTTCTTAGGTTCCCCTGATATCAGAGAGGCTCCAAAACCAATTTGGTGAATTTTTAAAAAGTATTTTAAAAGTTATGAATTTTTAAAGTTTAAAATGGCTAAGTGGCTTAATCGACCCGATTAGTGGGGCTAACCGAGTCGATTGACCTCAAATTTTTATGGTGGATTCCTCTGATCCTAAAGGTCAGTGGAGAATTGATTTCAAGTCAATTTGATGCCTGGTTAACTCTAATTAATTAAAGACTTATTTTAGGTGTTTAAGCCGATTAGGGTTAATGCGAGTGAATTAACTCAAGTCCTATTTTTCCTAGAGTTCTACTGGTCGCAAGGAACATCACCAAATATTTCTAGAATTTATTTCACAACATGCTTAATTTTTGGAATTAAAATACTCAAAACAATGACATGCATTTGAAAAATAAATAACTTTTCACGAGAGATGGCCTACGACCTTGGAAAATTCGGGGAATGTTCCCGAGTTCGGAGGCTTAACAGCCCTGTGGTCTCGTGCCATGGTGAATTGTATACATGCATGGAGAATTAAATGTATGCAGAGAGTAAATAAATCATAAAAAATAAAATACTTAATGAAATTGAATGATTTATTTTCCACATTATTCTCCTACATTTCATTGAGCGAGAGGGTATTTTTATTTTATTTTTGTGATTTTTCTACACGGAGATATGAATTTTTGAAGTTTAGGGAATTAAATAAATA
>JAKZJZ010002368.1:0-17330 GCA_022702705.1 Papilionanthe hookeriana x Papilionanthe teres
CGAGGTTCGACCTTAGGTCGACCAAGAATTCCCTCCTCTGCAAAGGATCCCGACTAAGAGGAACAACTGCGTCCACGGGAGGAGCTGTTCTTTCTACCCCCATCTGATGCTAGTTGTTTCTGCACCTGCCAGACTTTTGCCGAATCGAAGGGAAAGAAATCCGAGATTATGATGGACACATTACGAGTGGAGGGTACGGATCTTCTGTAAGACCTTACGTTTTCGAGATCGGGTCCGGTTCAAGAATTCCGTCACTAACGAAGACCCGGAGAAGAAACGAAATAGAAGGATCGCTAAAGAAGCCGAGTCGCTGAAATTGCTTTCTAGAAGAAATTCGGAAGCTGACGAATATTCGCCATGCTGCTGAATACATACCAGCTGTTGGGAGGAAGCGGATTTCATCCCCTCTCCGCCATGAGAAGATGAAGAAAACATTCGCAAGATTCTTGCCGAATTACCACGACCGCATATTACAACGATAGCCGTAAGAAAAGAACTAGAAGCTACGCCGTTTGCTCGTTGCGAACTTTGGTAGAAAAGTTAGCGAAGAAGGAAAAGCGCCGTATCGAAATTCTACGGAGGATAGGGCGGGTGCCGGTCAAATCCCGTCTTGGGCCCCGAGTAGAACCCGCCATCATGACGAGAAAAGCCGAGTAAAAGGATGAAGGCTAGTCGCTCTGTTGTCGTCTCGGGATTACGGATTAGGGAGGATACCACCTTCCGGCATTTGGCGAACGGACCATGCGGTCCTAGACCTTCTGCTGCCGGAAGGATGGTATGGCGTCCCCTCTTGCGGCGGATTGAGATTGAAACGACGGCCGAGAAAGAAAGTCTCGCCGGGAGACTTGAATGCGAAGAAAGTGCTTCCGCGATGAAGGGGACTCGTGAGAAAGGGACCGGCGGCTATCGCACGACAACCACGAAGACACACGAAAGCCCCGCTAGAAGATGCCATGGAAAAGTTGAGAACCGATATCAGAGCGATTGGCAAAAGAAAGAGAAGAAAAGTTCGGAGACGAGATTGATTCATCGGAATTCATGGACGACGAATACGCGAGAAATCAACATGGTTGAGACACGAGCTTCATCGGCTTCGCGAGGTGCTCCTGCGGCGCGAGAAGAGAGGAGCCGGGCGATGAGAAGACGGCTTCGAGAGAAAGATGACACGATCGCTCGAATGGCGAAAAGGATGGAAGAGATGGCCGTAGCTGCGGCCGCTCTCCGAGTCGAGTACGACCACATAGAGAAACACCCCAGGAGGTCATTCACATTGTAGACGGAGGAAAGGAGATTACGTCCGTCAATGGGGATGATCGGCTGAAAAAGGATACAACACAAAGTATGATTCACTGAAAAGGATATCGAGAACTTGGTAGAACGGCGAGTGCGAGAAGCCTTAGCACAATCGAAGAGCGGGACATCCATTCGGACGGGTAGACCTTACCCGAAGAATTCGACGACTATCCGATGCCGAAAGGCTTCGTACCACCTCTGTTTAAGACCTTCGATGGAGCCAGGAACCCTCGACGGCATGTAGCACACTTTCGTGCCGAGTTGTTGCAATGCGGCGGGAGCGATGCATTACTCTTCAGACGGTTCGTCGGCGATCCATCGGGAATCGCCTTCGGCGAGTATGCGAGGTGCAAACGGTTCGGTAAAGACATTCTCGAGCTAGAGAACCTCTTCATCGAGCGATTTGCCGGAGCTCGGCACCACATCACTATAGGTGATTTAGTGGTAGAGAAGCGAAGCCGAATGAAACTTTGGTGGATTACATACTTCGATGGAGGAACTTAAGCATGAAGTGTGAACCACAGCTGCAAGAACGGCATGCGGTCGGCATTTTGCTTAAAAGCATTCACGGCCGATAGCACTTCTCCTCGAGGATTCACTATTAAGACTTTCGAGAAGTTGTTAAGCGAGGCCGGAAGCTTGCAGAAGAGGCGAAAGCAATTAAGTTTCACTGAGCAAGACGGATAAACAAAAGCACTGTAAAGACTTTTGAAAAGAAATCCGGGATCGTCGCGGCGGTTGACAAAGGCAAGCAGCCGATGCAAATACCACCGGAACGGCCGCAACAACCACAACGAGAATTACCGGCAACCCGGCCCGGCTATCGGTCATCTCGCATGATATGAACAACCACCTCGTCCGCGACGTACATTAAGAGAGCTTTTGAGCGAGAGAATATCCGTTCAAGAATGAAGCGATGCTGAAAATGTTCCGTAGTCGATGAAGACTCCGGATTTCCGAGTACCAGAGCCTAAAAGACCGAGAAGAGGTCAACAAGAAAGGTGATCCCAACTTTTGCCCTTACCACTGAGATGCTTGGGCACAAAATAGAAGATTGCATTACCTTCGAAAGTTGGCTCGATGACAACCTTCGGAAAGGGAATATAACGATCCGAAGGAGTACATGAAGGAACCCCGGAAAGGAGGTTCCGTCGATGTTATCTCGGTCGATCCCATCATTCAGATGAGATCCACTATACGGCCGACGATGGATGGACTACCGCTTGGACGAGGTCTTCGAAAAGATTTTAGACGGCATCCGGACCGCTTCGGTGCGAGCTTCGATTCGGAGTTTGAAGCACTGTTAAGCCGGTACTTATCACTTGCGATAGAAGAACCACCTCGACGGGAGACGATTGAAGAAAAGAAGAAAATTGACGAAGAAGAGAAGGCGAGGCACCTAAGGCTAGACTAGGGGCTGCTTATCCTAGGATAGTTGTTTCCGATTCGGGGGAGAAATCCCTCGAACCCTTGACTACTGTATGATTATACTGCTCACTTCGGTGGGATCATATAATGATAAGGGTGATGGCGTTGGCTACGTTTTGATTGTTTCTAACGATTACGTAACTAACGATAATCCGGATATCGATTTCGATACCAACGACAATTCTCGAATCATACACGATCTCGACGAAGCAAAATAATGAAGAAGACATCCATCGAGGAGGCTACGAGAGTTCAACGAGCAACGAATCTATCCGCGAGTTTCGAGGAGCTCCGATCGCGATAGAGTTAGAGCCTTCGGACTGCGAAGCTAATCCGGAAGAGCTCGTCATTCCGATTCGAAGAGACACCGGCGAGCTCGACAATAGATTCGGAAGAAATTACGAAGTCGGCTTAAGGAGTGGGAAAGTTCTACCTCCGAGAATGGGTCCGAAGGACGAAGGAAGCGGTGGTTGTTCGGGAAGAACCAGCCCGGCGGGAGAAACACCCGTTCGAGAAGAAAACGAGACACATGAAAACAAAGTGGACTACAACGTGCTAGCCCATCTTAGGAAACTACCGGCCAAGCTGAGCATCTACGACGCTCTCATCTTATCGAAAGGAGATGAGAGAAGCTCGATCGAGGCCTTGCTTGATCCGAGAATTTGCTTAGCTCGAATGGCGGAGAGTCCTTAGATGAGGTTTGCTCGTTAAAGGAACGACGAGTGTTACCTTCACGGACGACGACCTACTGCTTGGAACGACGAGATCACGACCGAGCCATTGTACATTTCGATTACAATTGGAAAATTTACACTCTCCGAGTATTGGTGGATCCGGGAGCATCGATCGATATAATGAATCTTCGAACGCTAGCATACTTGGAAATTGATGCCCGTGAACTCGAGGCGGACAAAATGTTATTAAGAGGATTCGACCGGAAAGGAGAAAGAGCCCTCGGGTCGATAACGCTACGATGAAGACCGGTGACTTAGCAAAGACAACCGCGAAATTTCACATAATTGATTCGAAACGTCGTTCGACGCTCTGCGGGCCGACCATGGATACATGAAAACGAGGATGGTACCATCATCTCTACATCGATGCATCAAATACTACGATGGAGGAGAACGAGTGCATCAAAGGTGACTTACGACCATTCTCCGTACATGAAATTGGAATCCACGAGGATGCGGCTTATTATGCACCGCGAAGAAAACGATCTTCTCCGGAGATACTATAACGAAATGAAGCGAAAGTTCGGGACAACGAAGAACACGAAGTTCTAGTCAACGATCACTCACCACTCCCTTACGGCGAGATGGTGAAGGTTTCTCCACGACTCGCATCCGAGGTCGAGGCGGGGACGAGGTCGTGGTAGAGACGTTAGGACGATTGGACGAGAGGAAACCGACCATCGATGTCGATTGGGAAGATAGTTACGAAGAAGAAAAGAAATCAAACGAAGCAGACGACGATAAGTCGAAAGAAGCCGCAATTCGAAATCCTATTGAAGATGAAAGAAACGAAGAATATAAATCGATGTACGAGAAGATTAACCACTATGTACATACTTATGACCACGACCACGATCCATTCTAATAAGATTGAGGGTATGGAGGTCAAAGAGGTACGTAGCGGTGGTGCAAAACCAATCAAATTCTACCAGTGGTGCTTCTTCCTCCAAAGCTGAAAATAATGTACAATTTGAAGATGCTACTTCATCGGAATTAATGGAATTGCCTTTTGAGTGGTACTCTCCCTGTGTTCAAAATTTAATTCGGCGTGGTTTCTTACCTCGACGAGTGGACGAAGGTCGATCACAACGTTTTGAAAATTTATGGAATAACTCCGGTCGTCCACTGACTCGAAACATGGTCTCGGATTCGGCACGGTAGGATCGGTTGATGATGCGAATTTTGCTTGGTTGTCACTTGCGAATCTAATGAAAGCTGCATGGAAACTACGGACGAACTCGAAGATTTGCAAATTGGAGACGCTCCACGAGATTCGAAGAAGAAATCGAATCTACGATAGATGAGTTAATAGAAGTTAACTTAGGTACTAGCGAAGAGCCTAGACCTACCTTTGTTAGCTCTTTACTCGATAAAGAAGACTCCGAAGAAATAATCGAGTTATTAATGGAATTCAAAGCATGTTTTGCTTGGAGCTACGATGAGATGCCGGGTTTAGCTCCGGAGGTCGCGAGTCCATAAACTAGGAGTGGACCCTACTACGTTCCGGTCGGACGAGGTCCCGAGAAGAATGCGTCTAGAAATCGAACAACAAGTCATAGCTGAAGTTAAAAAGTTAATAGACGCTAAATTTGTCCGTGAAGAACAATACCCGACTTGGTTAGCCAACGTGGTACCGATCGGGAAGAAGAATGGTCGGATCGGAATTTGTGTGGATTTCGAGAGATTTAAACAAGGCATGTCCAAAAGATGAATTTCCTCTACCGATCCCGGAATTAATGATCGACATTGCTTCGACACATGAAATATTCTCATTCATGGATGGATCTTCAGGATACTGACCAAATAAAAATGGCTCCGAGAAGATGAAAAGCTTACGGCATTCGGAACGCCGATCGGAGTATTTTGCTACACGGTGATGCCATTCGGATTGAAGAACGCGGGAGCGACCTACCAAAAGAGCAATGACAAGAATTTTTGATGATCTCATCCACGATCGAGTCGAATGCTACGTGGACGATGTGGTCATCGAAAGCAAAGTAAAGGACAACCACTTGTATGATTTGAGAATTGTTTTCGAACGATTAAGACAATTTAACCTTAAGATGAATCCCTTAAAATGCGCCTTCGGCGTCGCCTCCGGGAAATTCTTAGGATTCGTTGTCGAGCATCGTGGAATTGAAATCGATCCGGAAAAGATAAAAGCCATCTTAGAAATGCCGCCTCCCAAAACCTTAAAACAACTACGATCTTTTCGAGGAAGGCGGCATATCTTCGACGCTTTATCTCGAACTTGTCGAGTAGGTGTCGGCCTTTCTCGGCACTAGTTAAAAAGGACGCCAAATTTATTTGGGAAGAGAAATGCCGAGAGGGCCTTCGAGGACATTAAACAATATTTAATGACACCTCTGTCTTAGCGACCCCGAGTCTCGGGTAGACCGCTAATACTTTATACCGCGGCTTTAGACGACTCTCTCGGAGCCTGTTAGCCGGAGTCGATGATGAGGGTAAAGAAAATGCTCTTTATTACTTAAGTCGTCGTTCTGCTAGCAGACGGAAATAAGGTATCCCGCAATTGAAAAGCATTGTTTGGCCACGATTTTCGCCGCTCGAAAGCTCGGGCATTACATGCTTTCTCATAAGGTCGACCTAATCTCGAAGTTTAATCCATTGCGATACTTGATGACTCGTCCAACGCTTTCAGGCGGACTTGCCGGATGGTCGATGATATTATTGCAATTCGATATAACTTTCGTGCCTCTTCGTGCGTAAAGGGACAAGTCATAGCGGACTTCCTCGCGGCACACCCTTTGCGGCGGAATCTCCTCTCGATGACGACTTGCCGGATGAACAAATAATGAACCTAGAAGACCTTGATGATCGACGTTGGGAATTATATTTCGACGGAGCATCTTCGACACATAAAGACGAAGAATCGCAAGTGATAGTGCCGGTAAGGCGGGGAATCGGGCTAATCTTTATAACACGGAGCGGGGGATGTTAAGATACTCCTACCACTTGACGGAACCATGTACGAACAACGAAGCGGAATACGAAGCCCTCATAACGGGACTGGAATTAACCATTCGAATGGGGATAACGAGACATCGACATCTACGGGGATTCGCGAGTTAATCATTCGACGGATCGCCGGACAATACGGAATTTTAAAACCAAGACTCGAGCGATACTTCCGGTATGCTATGCAGTTGTTGGAACGGATTCCGAATGTGACAATCTACAAAATTCCCGGAGAAAACGCTTTAGCGGATGCGCTAGCTCGTCTCGCAAAAGAATTTGCTTGTTTGCGAGATGAATCGGTGGAAGTGTCGGTTCGCGGACGCCGAGTCCTATCACGGCTCGACATTGACACGATACACAAATCGGAAAAGGAAAAAGGATCGATTGCGGCGGTAACGGAAAACACGGAAGATTGGCGACGACCATTGATGGATTACCTGCAAACGAGGAAACTACCGGACGATAGGTCGTTAGCCATCGGATCGAAAAGAACTGCGTCTGCGCACTAATAAACAACACATTATACGGAAGGTCTTTTGATCGAATGTGGCTAAGGTGCCTAAGCGGGTCCGAGGCCGTGAAATTGTTAAGGAGGTGCATTCGGGACTGCGTGGCGCTCACCGGTCGGGTCAAAGATGAAAATGAAAATTAAAAGACTAGGGTACTACGGCCCTCGATGATGACCAGTGCATGAAAATCGCAGAGGCGTCACCGATGCCGAGTGCACGGGTGGTTCTACACCGACCTCCGAATGTGCTACATCCAGACAATTGCATCGTGGCCATTTGAATGTTGGGGCACGGATATAGTGGGTCCGATAGAACCGCCGTCGTCGAAAGGACATCGCTTCATTCTTGCGGCTACGGATTACTTTTCCGAGTGGGCGAGGCGGTTCCGCTCAGAGAAGTGAAAGCACATCACGTACTACAATTTTCGAGAACCGAGTTGTCTACCGTTTCGGAGTGCCGCGCGAGATAATCTCGGATAATGGGTCGGCATTCGGAAGCACACAAATCGACAATTTTGTCGGGAGACACGGAATCGGCGGCGATATTCGACAATTTACTACCCGAGAGCAAACGGCTGGCAGAGGCTTTTAATAAAACTCTCGTTCAAATTTTAAAGAAGACTTTAGACGACAATAAGAGAAATTGGCACGAGAAGTTGTTAGAAGCCTTATGGGCCTACGGACAACCTTCGAACTCCTACGCAAGCTACACCTTACGCTGCGGTGTATGGGTCCGAGCGATGTTACCTTTAGAGGTTCGGCTCCCTTCACTCGGAATTGCGAGTTGCAAATAAAATCACAACGAGAAGAGAACGCCAAATTACGACTCGAAGAATTAGAAAGCACTAGAAGGAAAAGACTTGCGGCGCAACGAATTTAGAATTATACCGAAGCTAAGATGATTCGGGCTCATGATAAGTCGAGTTCGCCGAGAACCTTGAAGTTGGTGATTTAGTTCTCGTTCTCGAAAGACTATTCTTGCACACGCAAGATAGGAGGAAAATTTGAACCCACTTGGGAAGGACCATTTGTAGTTGAGGCGGTCTACTCGGGAGGCTCCTACCGGCTAGTGAATTGCCGGGGAGAACGACATATGCTTCCGATCGATGGACGATACTTGAAAAAGTATTACGTTACCGATGTTTCGAAGGAATGAACTTTCCATCCCTAGAAGCACGGGTGAAGTGATTACTTATGGCTGAGGTCGAACCCAAAAATAATAAAATGTGCTAAAATAAATAAAATCCCGACAATAAAATTTTCCTTGTTTTCTTTTCCGAATCAAAATCTCTTACACTGATCTTATCCACTTCATTCCTGTTAAGTTTGAAAATATAAAAATAATAATAAAACAAGATGTCTTTAATAAACATTTTCTTGATGTTCTTGTTCTTAGTACGGCCCACGATCCTTTTCCTTGTCTCTTCGCGGGGAAATGTCGAGCGGGCGGTTGGTCTTGAACTTTAAGAATGGCGTAAGCCTTGCACTTGATGAAAAGAGGGTGAAAGATGGAGCGATAATCGAGATTGACTCGGATTTCGCACCGGCGGAGCCTACGATGCGAGGAAAGTGGTCGGGTCCCGGTTAGCAGAGAAGAATTGCTGGACATACGGTAATGAAAGTGGGTGGCCCAAGTCACGATCCGGCGACGAGAGAAGAAAGACAAACCTTGAAGAAGATAAGAAAATGAAGTACGCTAGTCGCTACGGCGGAAGGCGAGCTTGTCGGCGCCGCGCCCGCGGAGATTCAAGAAGTTCGGAGAGCTACTCTCGCGACAACGCAACGAAGAAATAAGAATCGCCGTATCAGTAAGATGTTAACAAAACTAGGCTGCGGATCGGCGCGACGAGGCGATTGCTAATGTCGGTGCATACACTTCGAGGACACCGGTTCACCGAGAACCGGAAGAAAGGAGGCCGGCTCCTAGGATGACGGAAAGAACCGAGGAAATCTCACGAAAGACCGAAGAAGAGAAGGCTACCACGCCACGGATAGAACCACCGATGACGCATGACCTTGTTGCGGAAGCGACCCGGGGGATGTCCCGACGGACATCATCCACGAGGAGCCGAGGTATGCGGGGAGAACGTGAAGGGATCGAACCTTATATCCCACGATATGTCACGAGGCCTCGCCATCTGCGGATCATTCCGGAATACGAGGCTGGAGAGAATGCGAAATGTTGAAAAGAAAACCTTTGAATACTTCGAAAGGATTAGAGGCGAGAAGAATCGATATCTTGGAGGGCCTCGAATTACATACGGACGTATTCTCGGAGTATGAGCGAGCGGCAAATCGTGGATTGCATCCGGGATTTGAAAAGGCTGAGCCGAGCGAGGCCGCTGAGGAAAACACATACTCGAGCCCGGAGATGGATGCCGGGGAAAGGAAGAATCACGATACGATGTGGATCTTTGTTACAACTTTGCGGAGGACGGGAAGGGAAACCCGCGGGAATACTCCGTCATGGGCAAGTGGACCCGATGCCATTAGTCATCGAGAGAATGGTAAAGAGATTGATAACATGGAGAGTGCTGCAGCGGACTGCATACCCGATAGTTGCATCATCGACATCTCTGAAACGGGGTATTGTATACCCCCGCACATTGATCACCATGATTTTGTCGGGCCTTTACGCACGATCTCTTTCCGAGCGAGTGCAACATCATGTTCGGATGCGACCTCCGGATAGCGGGCCCGGAGTGAGTTCGAGGGCCGGTGAAGATACCACTTCTCGGTGGGTTCCGTCATGATGCGAAGGGTAACGGAGCCGGATATCGCCGAAGCATTGCATACCGGGAGTACCGGTGAAGCGGATCTCGGTTACGTTCGGGAGGATGGACGACGAGAAAGATACCTTACCATTTCCGGCCGGACCGGAGCTAGAAAGCCTCAGGCCTTACGGCTGTGAGTTACATGGAAAATATCACACCTCCCGTGTACATCCATACGGCATCCTTGCCGAGGATGGCTTGGAAGGTGATGTTATTGACCATGTATCTCACTATTCGGACATGGACCTTTGACGAGATGCTTCTTTAGATGGATCGACAAAGATCATACACGATCCGTTTGAGTCTACATGGATTGTATGAAATATATTCCGGATCGAGTTGTACGATGTATCTTCGACATGATTGGAATGAAAGTGACCATGTCGCATTTTTGGCCTTCACCTCTTTTGTGCAAATTGATTGGGAAACGCCGTTAAAGTTAAATGAGCTTCGAACAAAGAACGAGAAAAGAAATAAAAAAAGAAAGATAAAAGAAAACTTTCTAAAAAAAAAAAAATCTAAAAAATGACAAACATCGAATTCACATGAACATTAAATAAACAACAAAATAAAATTTGAATCATTAAAGGATAAACAAAATCAACAAGAATGTTAAATCAAATTCTCGATCAAATTTCGAATCCGATCTCGATCGAACTTCGAATTTCATCTTCCAATTTCAAATCGAATCTTAAATCAAATTTCAACTAGAGTTCGAACTCATCATGTCGAATTTCAAATCTCGAATTCAATCTTTCCAGATTTCGAATCTCGTCATCGAATCTCGAATTCGATCTTTCCAGATTCGAATCTCTATCAAATCTCGAATTCGATCTTTCCAATTCGAATCTCATCGAATCTCAAATTCGATCTTTCCGAATTTCGAATCTCATCGAATTTCGAATCTCGAATTCGATCTTTCCGATCTCATCGAACTCATCGAATTCGAACCTTTGGGTCGAGGATTTTACATCAGTACCTTTGCTAGATTCTCTTCCTATTGCTGAAATACATCAATTCGAACTTTTGGGTCGAGGATTTTACATCCAGTGCCTTCTAAGTTCTCTTCTGTGCCTGAAATACATCGAATTCGAACCTTTGGGTCGAGGATTTTACATCCGAGACTGCCTTGCTTTAGGATTCTCTTCTCTTGCCTTTGAAATACATCAATTCGAACCTTTGGGTCGAGGATTTTACATCCAAGCTGCCTTCTTTAGGATTCTCTTCTCTTTGCCTTTGAAATACATCGAATTCAAACTCTTGGGTCGAGGATTTTACATCCAAGCTTGCCTTCTTAGGATTCTCTTCCTATTGCACTGAAATACATCAATTCGAACTCTTGGGTCGAGGATTTTACATCCGAGATGCACTTCTAGGATTCTCTTCCTATTGCCTTTGAAATACATCAAATTCGAACTCTTGGGTCGAGGATTTTACATCCAGTACCTGCTTCTAGGATTCTCTTCTCTTGCCTGAAATACATCAATTCGAACTCTTGGGTCGAGGATTTTACATCGAAGTACCTTTGCTAGGATTCTCTTCCTATTGCAGCTGAAATACATCGAATTCAAACTTTTGGGTCGAGGATTTTACATCCCGAGACTGCCTTTGCTTAGGATTCTCTTCCTCTTGCCTTTGAAATACATCAATTCGAACTTTTGGGTCGAGGATTTTACATCCAGTGCCTTGCTTTAGGATTCTCTTCTGTGCCTTGAAATACATCAATTCGAACTCTTGGGTCGAGGATTTTACATCCAAGTTGCCTTTGCTAGGATTCTCTTCTACTGCCTTTGAAATACATCAAATTCGAACTCTTGGGTCGAGGATTTTACATCGAGACGCCTTGCTTTAGGATTCTCTTCCTACTGCCTTGAAATACATCAAATTCGAACTCTTGGGTCGAGGATTTTACATCGAGGACTTGCCTTGCTAGGATTCTCTTCCTACCTGTCGAAATACATCAAATTCGAACTCTTGGGTCGAGGATTTTACATCCAAGACTGCCTTTGCTAGGATTCTCTTCTGTTGCCTCTGAAATACATCAAATTCGAACTCTTGGGTCGAGGATTTTACATCCAGACTTGCCTTTGCTAGGATTCTCTTCCTATGCATCTGAAATACATCGAATTCGAACTCTTGGGTCGAGGATTTTACATCCGAGTGCCTTTGCTTTAGGATTCTCTTCCTGCTGCAGCTGAAATACATCAAATTCGAATTCCTTGGGTCGAGGATTTTACATCCAAGCTGCCTTGCTTTAGGATTCTTTTCTATTGCCTTTGAAATACATCAAATCGAACTCTTGAGGTTACGGATTTTACATCCGATACCGCATTATTCGAGGTCTTTCCTCATTGCGATGACTCGATCCAATCGATTCGATCTTCTTTTGGGGTTGAAGATGTTACATCTAAAACTTGAAAATTCCAATTTTCATTTCAAATCAAATTCCTTCAAATTAATCTTGACAAACTTGATCTAAATTGAAACTCCGAATTGAAATCTAAACTCACGCATCGTGACTTGAACATGAAATAAAATAAAATCTAAATCGAAATTCTCCCGGATCATGTGATTTGGGATTCACCTCCTTTTCCTTTCCCAGGCGAGAGTTCGAGAATCTCCATCCCGGAGATATACTCGACACTCCCCGAGTGAAGCTCTTCTACTTCGTCCTAAGTTTGTTACTTGGACATCTGTGTTGGTTTTGTTGATCGCTTCGGTCGGCACCAATACGTGCGGTGTGCTCCGTCGGCTCACCACACTTATTGGGGGTCCATTTGTTGACCTCATTTTTGATGAGGTCTTCTCTTCTTCTCTTTAGTACTTAGGATCTAGCCTTAGGCTTTTCCTTTGACTATCTTAGAGGACTAGAATTGGGACCCACCTTTTAGAAATTCAAACCACTTCTTAACTCCATGCAAACTCCACAAACTTGACTATAGACCCCTAATCACCTAGAGGGTTGAAATCGAATGTGGAAGTTTAAAGGATGAGTTCTTATAGGACTCTTTGGCCTTAGGGCCGCCACAGGTGGCACAGATGCAGTAAGGGCTGACTTACACATACACTACACACTATGCACTTACACTCTCGCACACCTCCTAAAAACACACCCATACCGACTTGACCTCTGACTCATGTAGGTGATTCACATGGATGGTCGCTTAACCCTAAGCCACATGGCTAAGAGGGTTAGGAACAACATAGTGAATGCCTCAAATGAGTCCCTTCATGGCTCATGTGGGCTTGATATGGCTTCATGGCTCAACAAAAATGATTTCATTTCACTTACATCCACCCAATCTTCAATTCTCCAATATTTTGACCGGGACCAACCTACTACTTAACCGAATAGCGAATTTCCAAAAATTTCAAATTACCCAAAATTCTCAAAATCATCAAACATTCCACATCCTCAAACTGATCATCCTATCAAAAATATTAAAAATTCCAAAATACCCCCGATACCTTCCAAATACAAAATACCCCTTTTGACCCAAAAATCCAAAAATTCAGAAAATTCCCAGAAAATTCCAGAAAATCCCAAATATTCCCAATTTCATTTTGTTCAACTACACCATGGGCCAATTTTGTCAATTTACCCCACTTTTGTCAAAACCCCAATTTGACCATTTTAACCCGAAGTAAACCCGATGTCAAACCAAATCTACCCGATTGACCCCAATTTTGGTCCGATTCAATTCTAAACTTCAATTCAACATCCCCGACACCAATCTAGACCAAATACGAAGCCCAATTTGATTGGCATTGGGATCGATTTCACTTTTGGCCTTAAAGCCCGATTTGGACTATGACCCGAACCTAACCCGAACTCACCCGATTCGACTCCAATTAACCCCAAATCTTTTCTAAACCTTCCTTGACATCCCCATAAACAAAACACTAACATGATTTGCCCAAAACTTTGATCAAACCCCACTCGAATTCGACCCGAAATCAAAAAGCCCGATTTTGACCTAAACTCAAACCTAGCCAGAATGAGCCCGAACCCCAAAATCAAAACCCAACCAAAGCCAAAACCTCTTTGAAACACTCCCATAAACATTTCCCAACATTAATTTCACATCAACTTCAACTCTAGCCCAACTTTGGCCCATGGTAGCCCATTTTGGCCCACTTTAGCCTCTTTACCAAAAAGCCGTATCGACCCAATTCGAACCCAAATCACACCAAATTGACTCCAAACCACTCATGACACATCCCTAAACCAAACTCAACAATTTTTGGCCCGATATCTTTACAAAATTTCTATCCATAAATTCATTTTCAAACCTAAAAGCCCACTTCCCTAAACCTCCCTAAAAGCCATTTCACACGAAATATAAAAGCCCAATTTGGCCCTAAAGCCCACATGACACTTCCTTTCATCATCCATTTAATCAAAATCACTCCTAAGTTTCAAAATCATTATTTAAACCATTCCAAATCAAGCTTCATACAAATTTTCACCAAAATGTCCAAAATTCTTAAAACCCATTTTCATGAAATTGGCTAAACTTTTCACTAAGCCAAAGACAAGCCATGCGAGCCATGGACGAAGCCACATGAAGCCATGGAGAGTTTGACATGTGATCGAAGCCATTAATGGAAAAAGGAGGATCCCCTTTCCTAATCCTTCTTAAGCCTTTTTTTACCTTAAGCATGTCGCACACTAAACCATGCTTTGCCACTCTAATCCTTGATGGAGACTCCACCATTCTCTCTTGGGCGACCCAGCTGATCCTCTCGGCCCGAAATCGAGGCCATGGGGAGGTGCACCCAACCCAGACCAATGGGTTGACCAAATTGAAGCCAAAATGACCTCTTCCCCATTCCATTTTAATTCGGCCACTTTACACATGGCGGCCATCGATTGCCTTCACAAACATCGAGCCACGGCCACCGACCACGAGGGTGACCCATGCTGCTAGGCCGGCCACCCCGATCGCCGGAAAACACCATGGCCGAAAGCTCGCATATGAGCCGACATTGGAATTCTCCATTGCTGACTTGTCCCGACCCGAATGGATAGCATGGCTGCATTCTTCCCTTGACCTGAGCGGTGATCCCGACCATTAAACCCCCACAGGAGAGCCTCCGAGCCATGCACTATTTAAACACCACCCCCTCGCGGCCATGAGAGGAGAGTTGCACGAAACCTTGCCAAAACTGCGCAAAATTGTTCCGAGACCCCTCCTCATACACGAGCACTTGATCCCAGGTGAGATCCCCCTGCCATTTCTTCTCTGTGAGCTCGATTTCGGAGTTGAAATCCGAGCCAAAACCGGGACACTTCCCCGCGGTGAACCAATCCCCAAATTGATTGGTCCTACACCTTCACCGGACGAGGGAAGGTGTCCACCAGCAAAGCCCCATCTCCGGGCCACCCGGTTGCTCCGGACTCCAAGCTTTGTGATCGAGTCGTGGTCGAAGTTCAACCTAGACAATTCACCGGACCGGGAGACTTCATGCGGAGCTTGCCGGGATCCGATCGAAGGTGCGACAACTCTCGGATCGAAGCTTCACTTCTGCGAGCAAAGGTATGAGCTAATTCTTCATCCGGAGCTTACGGAGATTCTCCATTTCAAATGCCTTAATTTCGATGCATGTTCTACGTATGGATGTGTTCGTCTCTTGAAGACGAATCCATAGAAGCATAAGAACACGAAAATCCATTGAGAATCGAGTGAGTTCTTAGGGTTAGAGTGTGGACGGTCACGGGATCACACCGGTCATGGACGATGAACGGATGCGCGTCCATTTAATACACGCGCGGACGGACGGCTCGGATGGCGTCGGACCGGGAGACGGTACGAGAACCGCGGGGCCCGGCTGGCGACTCGGATGGCGGCGTCGAATGGGAGCGCGACGCGTGTGAGTTCGGAGATGCCGAGGATGCGGCGGCGCCGCGTCACTTAAGTAGATAAATAGGAATATTTTCTATTTATTTAATTCCCGAGAACTTTAAAAATCCATATCTTTGTGTAGAAAAATCACAAAAATAAAATAAAAATACCCCCTTGCTCGGTGAACGAGAGGAGAATAATGTGGAAAAGAAATTAATTAATTTTGTCAAGTATTTTATTTTTAATTAATTATTTACTCCCTGCATTGTTTTAATTCTCCATGCATGTATACAATTCACCATGGCATGAGGCTATAGGGCTTTTGAAGCCTGCGAACTTAGGGACATTCACTGAATTTTCCGAGGTCGAGAGGCCATCTCTGTGAAAAGTTATTGATTTTTCAAATGCATGTTGCTATTTTAAGTATTTTAATTCCAAAAATTAGCATGTTGTGAAATAAATTCTAGGAAAATTTGGTGATGTTCCTTATGACCGAGAGAACCTTAGGAAAAATAGGATTTGAGTTAATTCATCTGAGATTAACCCTAATTGGCTTAAACACCCAAAATAGATCTCTAATTAATTAGAGTTAACTATAGATCAAATTGACTTGAAATCAATTCTCCACTGACCTTTAGGATCAGAGGAACCCATCATAAAAATTTGAGGTCGATTGGACTTGGTTAGCCCAATTAATTGGGTTGATTAAGCCGCTTAGTCATTTTAAACTTTAAAAATTCATAACTTTCAAAATATCTTTCAAAAATTCACCAAATTGGTTTTGGAGTCTCTCTGATATCAGGGGAGTTTAAGAAAATTAAAATTTCAATTTTCTAAAAAGTTGATTTTTAATATTATTTTAATATTTTTAATAATTAAAAAATAATAAAAATCACAAAAATAATAAAATTCACCAAAATGTCATATTTTGAATTTTAATCACTTAGGAACAAGTCCCATATTTTTCCTAGGTCTATTTAGTGAGATATTAATTTTTAAAGCTCTAGGGTAATTTTAAAATTAAAAAAAATGTATTTTCTAGCATTTTCACCAAAATAATTATAATAAATCAAAGAAAAATCAGAAAATTGCAAAGTTTGGTTCTCTGGAATTCTTGATATCAGAGAGAATTTTAAAAATTATAAAATTTATTTTTCAACATTTATTTTATTTTTAAATTAATTAATACTCCAGAACTTAAAATAATTCTAATAAATAAAATATAATTCAAAAAATTACCAAATTTAGTCCAAGTGGTCCTCTGGTCATTAGGAATGTCCCCTAATTTTCTTAAGGACAGAAACTTTCCCTTGGTCATATTATTGAATTTTCCTTGAAAATCTCTATTTTCTACTAAAAATAATTATATAAATAAATTAAATGCAGAAAAATCATATTTTCTCCTCTCATGTCTTTGTTGACATATGAGTGAAGTCACATAAAAATTTCAAGTTCATTTGAGTTCAATTTAGTGAGTTATGGAATTATTAGGCTTAAAGGGCAAAATGGTAATTAAATTTTAACTCTTAATTAAAACTTTAGGTTTAATAAAAATTAACAAGTAAAATATTTTGATCTTAATCTGATTTGGATGATTGAAATTAAATAATTAAAGGATAGAAACCCATTAAGCAATTTAAAATGATTAAACTTTAATTAAATAATTAATTGAATTTGAAGGAATAATAAAATTGGAATTATTAAAATAGGGATATTATTAGGGAGAGATTTATTCTTTAATTTAAAAATCCCTAAATTAATCATCTCA
>JAKZJZ010002369.1:0-17324 GCA_022702705.1 Papilionanthe hookeriana x Papilionanthe teres
GTATTACAAAGTTGGCAATCCATTACAAAATCAATGGTCCATCATAATAGACAAGGAGGCAATCCACAAGCCTCTACAGGAGACAAAAATCTCTTTCGGGTACAAAGAAATAAATGTATGTAAGTAATGCAATAACTTCCGTATTTCCATAAATACAAGTACATAAACATGATTAATACTTATACTTTGTGTCATATGAGTTTCATGATTTCCACAAGTATAAATCACAAAGAGTGAATTTGAATTCTAATGTATGAATAGAGGTGCAAAGCCCTCAATGAAATTTACACAAATTCAAATCATTTCTCCTCTCTTCAAAATCATATAATTGGCATTAGGAAAGCTTAGACTTTAAGACCACCCGTGTCACATAGATGAACTCACGGCTCGTTTTCAAAAGAGAAGCACAAATAATATGCCATCGATAATCATAAAAATTGGAGGGAATAATGTATCTTGTAGTTTAATATTATTTTAATCTTATCAACAATGTAGAGATCAAAGAAGCAATGAATCAAAATAATAAAGATGAATGTTTGCAACATGTCTGCACGTTGGATGCAAAAGGTTTGGAATAAGCAAGTAAACAATGTAAAATAGAAAGACCACGCTCAACATAAAATAAAATATAAATAAATTAATACACTAATAACAATTGCTAGACCCACACCCATATTGCCTCTTTTAACGCACTTAATGATATAGTATAGGCTTCTCCAACCATCACTTGGAAAAGAACTCCCTAAATCTTGGATAAATCCATATAACAATTAATTAAATATTAAATACATAGTTTAATTTACTTCTCCAACCACTATTTCAAAATAGCAAAAAAAAATCATATCTAAACACTGATTCCCTAAAACAAACTACCTTACTGCATAAAATCATTAATCAAATGGACGATATTGGCCAATACAACGCAACAGAAGTTATTTACTCAAATAATGTAAGTTTTTTTCCATCATAAATTATACTAACAAGAATTATTAATTCATAAGTTAAAGTTTTATTGCATTTTAAATGATAATTAAATAGATATTAGTTTCATTATTCAACTGAAAAAAAAATCAATTTGTTAAAAATTAGGTTTACAATCTTAACCCCATTCTATGGGGGACTCACTTCATCGAAACATATATCAATCTCTAATCCAGGGCATTTACATACATAGCACACAATTCTTATGTATTTACATGTCTTGAACCTAAACTTTCATATGTACACAGAGCACTAAAATGAAATCATAGGACACCAAAAGACTATGAATGTAAATATGAAAGTTTAGGTGTGAAATAAGTAAATACATAAGAATTTTGTATTATACCACAACAACATCAAAGCCTTAATCCCACTAAGTGGGGTCAGCTACATGAATCATTTTTCTCCATTGCGTCCTATTTAGTGTCATATTTTCATTTAATTCTAATAAATTAAGATCATTTTTTATACAATAAGCCCAAGTCTTCAAAGGTCTACCTCTCGTCTTCTTAACATAAGTCGAATCTAAAACATCTACTCTCCTAATCGGATCATTAGATGGTCGACGTTTAATGTGACCAAACCATCTGAGACGACTCTCTAATTTTGTCTGTCACTGGAGCTACATCAACCCTATCACGGATATATTCATTTTGCATTTTGTCTCTAAGTGTAAAGCCACACATCCACCTAATCATTCTCATCTCAGCAACACTTAACTTAGTATTATGGTTCTCTTTTAAAGGCCAACATTCTGCGCCATAGAACATTGCAGGTCTCACCACCATCTTATAAAATTTTCCTTTTAGTCTAAGTTGTACTTTTCCATCACACAAAAAACCTGAAGCATTCCTCAACTTCAACAAACCAACTTGAATTCTACTACAAACATTCCCGTCAATATCACCATCACTTTGAACAATAGACCCTAGATATCTAAATCGTTCACACTTTTTAATAATTTGATCACCCAAAATTATACTTCCGTCACTAGAGCTACTACTACTAAAATTACATTCCATGTATTCAGTTTTAATTCTACTCAAACGAAGGCTTTTAGACTCGAATGTAGACCTCCATAATTCAATTTTTTCCTGATCTTTGTCTGTCGTCTCATCCAAGTGAAGTATATCATCAGCCAAAAGAATACACCAATGCACACCCTCCTGTAAATGTATGTAAATTTTCCTAATCCATAGTTAACAATTAAAATCCCAAAGATTCAACCTATTATAGTTAAGAGCTATAAAGCAGCAGATTTTGAGCAGGATATACGCGAAAATTAACATGAATAATGCAGACACTAAAATCTCAAACTTAGGGGCTGTTTGGTAGCTCGATTTAACCTAAATCCTGCCAAACAGTAAAAATGACACGTATATATCCTACAGATTCTTAAATCTCGTTTTTTCCTCCGTTTTGAATTAATTCAAGGAATTAGTAAATACCTTTGGAGGACGGATTTATGGGAATCAGAGGAGCTGAAGTGCACGAAGGTGGGTGCACGAAGGTGGGTGCACGAAGGGGGAGAAAGACAAGTGTTGCCTTCCTCAATGGTTTCGAGTAGGAGCAGAGAGATGGGAGTTTCGGAGATCTTTGTACGCCGCGATCCTGACTTTGCCTTGAGCTAGCTCTAATTGCGACTGTAAAGCGATGGTTTTAGCCACCATGGTCTTGAGCGAAACCGGGACTGGCGTAGGGAGGTAGGCGAGGGTTTCGAGCACAATAGGGAAAGAGAAAGACAGGTTTGTGGCTTTAATTTAATATTGTTTAATTTAGTATATTTATAACTAATAGTTAATTATAATAATTATTATATTATTAGTTATTATAAAATAAACTATATGTTAAACTTTAATTAATTTAATAAATACCAATTAATTATTAATTAGTTTAATATATAACTAATCAATAATTAATGTGTGAATGTTAAATATTAGTTAATAAATAGTTAGTTTAATAAAAAATTTAACAATTAATTAGTTTAATAAATATTTAATTATTGGTAAACATAATTTTAAATAAAATTTTAAACTTAATTAATTATACTTAATAATTATATCATTAATATGCACTATTAAATTTATACTTCAACTCTTAAATCCTAAAATAAATTGTGAAACAATTTCACAAGATTTAACCACATTAAACATTTGTTATCCTAAACATTTTCTTAAAATTTAAACACCACAAAGTTCACATAATAGGGATTGAAAGGATTTTATAAATTCTACTTAATCAAAATATCTAAGATTCTACATATTTCAGTTAAATATGAGACTTTTCTTTTTCCGTTGTCCCATCGATACTAAGCTTCGTTACGCCTTTATCATCTTTCTCGATGAGGAAAACTACGAGAATTAGAGTAGGAGACGTTGAGTAGAACAACAATTTAATTAAATATTAGTTAAATAAATATATATGATAATAAATATATTAAAATTTAAGTAAATAGATGTTGTTCATGATTTCGTTTTGCAAAATAAAAATTATTATTTTGATTAAGGATGTGTTTGGGGCGAGCTTGTGCGTTTCGGGATAAGAATCATGTGATTAGTGTAAAAACTCAAACGCGACAGACAACATTTTAAAAAACACGCGAACCAAACGGTTATGCAGCATTTTCAAAACACCACCTCCCAACCTGCCCTAAGTTAACTTACTAAGTAATGATTAACTTGAATATTACCTTGCTAAAATTATGATTTAATTTATTTAATTCTCATTAATAAGAAAATTTATTAATATTAGTCAATTTCATTCAAACAAAAACTCAAAAAAATAATATCAACCTTTTGTATAACTTTCAAAATTGAATAAGTTAATATTATTTGAAAAAAAAAACTCAAAATAAATAAGCATATTAGAGTTTTATAATTTTTTTAATAGAGTGTACATACAAATCAAGGATGAATTATTTTTCTAACTTATAATAAGTGTTGAGAATGTTTTTCTTAATGAGTTTCTAATTTATGCAACTTCTATGAGAATTTGTTTACTATTTTTTTGCTTAAGTTTCCTTCAAATGTTAAACTCTATAAGGCGTTTTCTCACTATTGTTGATAAGTCGTCTTTTCTTTTCTTAGGATCCATGGATTAATGGTAAATCATTTATTGAGGTTCTTGTGAATGGCATATTATATGTCTTATATTTTCTCTATCTTCTCATCTAATGCTCTTAAGACAGAGGTTTTATGGAATGGTAAAGATAAAATTTGTTCCAAATTTTTCACTGAGGCTTCTTATAAAAATTTGCGTAATGTTGTTTAGCATAATCTTAGATGGCATCGAAATTATGACAAAAAATTCTCCATCTACTCTTCTTGGCTTACAATTAATGGTAGAATAAAAATTACGGATGTATAGACATTAAGAACATTATTACCACTTAAATATGCTGCTTGTCTTGGAATGAAAATGAGACTTGACCTCCACTTCTTCTATTACTAGTCTAATTCTATCTTAAAAAGATCATACACGCCTTGTTTGTTTGGAGGCGTTTCTTAAATTTATATTTCAACTTCACCATATTATATAACATTCAACACTCTAGATTATGTATATTTTTTTTATTTTTATTGGTATTTTAGGTATAATATATATATATATATATATATATATATATTAAATAATATTATTATTAATATAAAGTAACTATTTTTATAAATTGTGACAAAATGAAATTATAAAATGAAAATTTTACATTAAAGAATAACTTGTAATTATTTTTTAATCAAAACAAATAATTGAACAAATTAGATCAACTAACAAATTAATTATTTAGGTAAAATTTATTTGCCATTGTAATATTTTTGTAACAAGATAATTATACAAAAGAATTGTCTTCTGCATCAGGAGTGGAATTGCGCTCGTGTTTGGTGTATACCGAGAAGGTGGTCGCGAGTGATCGATGCGCAGATTGATGTTCTTACGAGTATATCATTCGTAGCGTCTCGTGACATCCAAGTAAATTTATTTGTTGAGATTTAGATGAATTTCTACAATATTCATTGAATGACGATTTTAGCATATTTATACATATTTGGATGATGTTAGACAATATTCATTGGAATTCAAGACACCATAATTTTATTTTCCATCAAATCTCAATGAAAAATTTATTGGACACCACAAGATTTTACGAATGACTAACCGAAAGCCACGAAATTAAAGTCTACTTTCGGAAAAATCGATCGTGACATCGACCATCTGCAAATACTGATCTCAATATACATCGAGGACAGGCTCAAGTCCACCCCAACATAGCATATAGTATTTTTTTTTTGGGTAATTATCATGTTACAAAAATATTAAAAATGACTAATAAATTTTATGTAAAAATTAATTTGTTAGTTAATTTAATTTGTTCAATAATTTTCTTATTCAAAAAAAAAAAATTACAAGTTGTTCATTAATGTAAAATTTTATTTTATAATTTCATTGTCGCTATTTATAATAATAATTACTTTATATTAATAAAAATATTATTATTTAAAAAAAATTATGTAGCCGCCCTTTGGGGACGTGTATTATCCAGGAAAAATTGCAGTACGTCAATCTTACGCGAGGAGATGCGTACGTAATAGATTACACTGAATTACACGGTTCTACAGTGGGTTCTAAGTGTGTTATAACGCTTCATGTAACTCCCGTATAACTCACATGTAACCCGAGCGTTTTTATTTCATCCATTTATAAGTTATGAGAGGTTATGAGGTTACGTGAAGGTTACACGTGAGTTTGCGATGACGTTATAACATGCTTGTAACCTCCTAATACCCCCGTATAACCCCTGTGTAACTTATTACGTACGCAACTCCTGCTTGACATACGCAATTTTTTTTTGTATTATCCTCCGTCTCCAAACAAGGTGTGTATCCTCTCTTCCAAAAAATACAAAATTAGTGGAACTCCTTCAACTTATTACTTAATTAAAGGAGCTCCTCCTAAAATTTGCCATTTAATTAAACCTGTAAAAAATATTAATATAATCAAAACTAGAATTTCCTTACAATGTGGGCTTTCATCTTCTCTTGGTCTAAACATAAAAAAAAGGCGATTCAGCTCAAGAGCATTTTCCCACTAAAACTTCAACATAACCACCAAATAATCATACCAAATAAAAACTACTCACGAACGTGAGTAAAAAACAGACAATTAATTGATGGTAACACTGCTACCACATAAATAGTCCTATATGAAAATCAATTGTTTCACAACAAATGCTCTACATTAATTTTCCATACCACACTACACTAGAATATAATAAGTTGCTTTCCAACCGTAAACTACAAAAATGCATTTTTTCCATTCAATTACACTCTTGGAAATCTTATCCTCCTGAGTTGAAGCTCTATAACTATCAAACAACAAGATTACGTATCATCACGTTTTCTTTCGAGCAAAGCGCTGCAAAGATTTTGGCAATTCAGTTTCATCAACCTTCTGTTTCTTCAACAGGCGTTCTTCCTCCTGATGATGCTCCCTGAACGATCTCTTCGCCTTAAGAACAACTTCCTCTTTCTTTTTAGCCTTTCTGCTTGACTTACTTCTTCCCTTGGTCTTATTCTTAAACTTAATACTCTTTGCTTTCTGTACAGTCTCTTCCAATTCATCCTCCACCTCTTTTCTACTCAACCTCTCCTTCTTCCTTGTTGGTCTTACTGTCCCAATCTTGCTTGGGTCTAACATGATGGTCTCAGGTAAGAGTTTATCAAGGAGAGAATGCACTTCTTTCTCTCTCCTTTGTTTTTTCGTCTCATAAGGATTCGCCACCCAAGAATCAAAGTTCGCTTCGCCGGAACCAGGAACAAGAATACTAGAAATGCCCATCGAATGCCCGATCCCGAGGACATCTTCATAAGGCCTAAAGCAGACTTTTCCAATCTGATACCCCTTGATCATGGAATGATTCATGTATCTTCCATAATCACGACTCCCACTTGGATCTTTCCATATATGGATCTGAGACCCATTGGACATAGCCAGCAAGCCCTTCTGGCTGAAGTTCAAGGACTGTGCATAACCAGAGTAGGATCTGAGAACTTGAAACTTCCTGATATCCCACAGTTTGATCTTGCGGTCTATACCAGCTGAGGCCATTAGATGGCCATTGTGGTGGAAGGCGATGGATGTTACAGGACCATGGTGACACAGCATTGTAACCAGTGGTTTTGTGCTTGTTGGCTTCCACATTGTGATTTTGCCGCCAGCATGCCCCAAGCTTGTAATTGCGTTGTAAGGATTGGTCTCCATCACATCAGTGCGGCCAAGACTGGTGCTATAACTGTTAACGATCTCGCCGGTGCTTACATCTTGGTAGTGAAGCTGTCCAAATTTGTTTATTGAAACCAATAGGAACTGCTTCTCCAAAAACTGGAGCTTTAACGGCGTACCATGTTCCTGAGGAAACACAAATCTTGCTTAAGATGAAGCTCAATAATTAGATAATGATATCAATATAAAATCAAATCATAATTAGATGCACAAAATAATTGCCACATAATATTGTGATGAAAGAATTTATGTTGTTAAGTGCAAATAATGTGCAAATAAGGATCCAAGGGGTGCATTGATTCATGAGTCATATGGCAAATTTAAACTCTGGCGTAATTTTCTTTTTAATATCACAGGCAGAGGATGTCATAAAAAAAACATGAGTGAAACTTCGCTCCATTAAATAACATAAACAAAAAAATGATTTGGTTTATGCTTTGCTTAGGTAGCTCAATCAAATAGTTCCTAAGCAAAAGTGCATATAAATTTAGAAAATATCCTCTTATCACACAAAGCTCTGCCTCTCCATTTGAACAATTCAGCCTTCACTCTTTATAACCCCATCAATATTTTGTTCATCTACACACACATACACAAACGCGCGAACACACACACATACATACTCTCAATAATTAGGGAAAAACTACTAATAATTATGATATTGCATATTGAGATTATATATATTCAATGTAAAACGATGCATCCAATCCTACTTTTTCGAGACTTGCCATTTCACCGTGTATCAATGTATATCCCCCATTCATGCACTAGTCAAACTCCATACTTCAAAACAGCCCATCAATGGAAAAAAGTTGCAAAACACCAGCAATGAAATATAATGAAAATAGAGATCTTGCATACAAAACTGTAAAGAAATGTGGTAAACAATAGAAAATAAAAACTTCTTGCCGCAAGCCAGCACTCGAGCTTTTATTGAGAAGAAATACAAACCTTAAGACAGTGAATTTCTGTGCCGTGCCTGTTATAGATGTACGGATACCTGCCATAATTCATTCTAAATCAGTCAAGACAACAAAAAACTTAGTAAAGTGGTAGTTTTGACGTGATGTTAAAGATTTGGGTGTGATGAATTTAGATGATAATTTTAAGTGTTAGACATGTAAATAAATAAGAATTATGTGGTATGTACAAGACAATGCAACTAGACAGTCGTCTTAGATGGTTTGGTCACATGAGACGTCAACCATTTGATTATCCGATTAGGAGAGTAGATGCTTTAGATTCAACTTATTTAAGAAAGGCAGAGGTAGACCTAGGAAGACTTGGACATATTGTATAAAAAATTATATTAATTTATTAGAATTAAATGAAAATATGACATTAAATAGGACACAATAGAGAAAAAGGATTCGTGTAGCCGACTCCACTTAGTGGGATAAAGGTTTTGTTGTTGTTATTGTTGTTATACAAGACAATGCAATTGCTGCCATCAACCACATGAGTGTCACATTTCAAGTTTCATCTCAAGCTAAAACTGTCCAAAATTACCAGACAGTTGTTGAAATTTAATAATTTCCCTGAATATCATTTGTTTTATAATTTGATGAAAAAAATTCTTCAAAATTTGAAACCATGGCCTGTACAAAGGATCATGAAAAGCCTTCATCTACATGCATACAACTTGCAAGAAGGATGGCACTATCATTATTGCTTCACGATCCGCATAAGCAGACTCACTAAAAAATGTTGGGAAATGAAAAAGTGCAAGCAAAGAGCCAAACATGCACTGACGCCTAACTATATTATGATGAAAATGACCAACAACAATTTTCAGTATATTGTAGTCAGACAGCCACCTGTTGATAAACCATCAACAATTAAGTTAAAGAGTAGACACCTATCTACTTCGATGAAATCATTTTAGTCCCCGAGTTTATAGAAGTGTCAAATTAGTCCCAGATTTTTATAATGGGGTTAAAAAATTGTCCTCAATGGAAACTATTTCAACTCATAGTAAAAGATTGGGGGTGACATTTTTATATAATCTAGCACTAAAATGACCCCTATAAAGAGTCGGGAACATTGCCATTTTTTTCTCATTCCGTTTACAACAACGAATGAGATACTTATTGCTTCAATTGTCTGACTGTCAAGTAGCTCATCATTTTTTTTTTAATACATCAAGTAAGTCATCTCAGGAGGCTAAAATAAGCATAATCGATATACTAATTTTGGAACAAAAAAAATTTTGGCATAAATATTAAAAACCACTATATGCACAACAGAATGGAAGCCAAACAAAGAGAAGAATCAAGACAACCAAAAAAGAAAAACCAAGCACTTTATAGCGATTAAAGAATTATATCAAGAATTTAGAAGTGATCAGCATTGTATGTAATCATAGGCAGGCTTAAAGTCTAGAAGACCATCAGCTAATACAACTGCAGCCAAATGGTTAAGCTTGCTAAGACTAAAATGTATAATTAGTAACAAAAGTTCAAATAGAATTCTTCAATTATCTAAAACAAACTTAAAAATTCACAAAACAATAAGAATTCTGCTCAGAATGTTAGTTAAACAATGGCATCCAGGACTAATGCAGTGCTCATATCCATTAATTACATGAATAAGCATAACTATCACATCCATGCGCTCATAGTATATCCAATATCATTAATCTAGTTAATTCAGAAAGAATAAAAGCTCTGCCCTCTCATACTTTTCTTTATAGTCTTCTATGTGAAATGATTATAGTAATTAATTGATATAAGGTGTTAGAATTTAGAATTTACTAATGCAAACTTAGGATAATGCACAAAGCAACACACAAAATCCTGTTTTTTATTTTTCAGCTTAAATTTAGTCAAAGATTAACAACTTTTGATATAAAATTTCCAAAAAAAAACACACTTAGTCAATCTAAACGACAACTTAAAGTAGCTAGAATCTAAAATTCCATAAGAAGTCTTAGAACAATTATGCTAAATCCTGCAGTAATGAAAATTCACATAAAAAATAGTATATAATGAGCGAGACAAATATCAATTACAAGTTCAAATAAATCACTAGACAACCCGGAGAAAAGAATAAGAACATAATAACCACTTGGAAGATATTAATCTCATGTCAATACAAGATGAACTATCCCCCAAAAGTTGTCATTAAGACTAGTGAGAAATTCAAAGAATCCACATCCAACAGAATGCAAAAGAATTGAAAGAAATTGGACTTTTATTTAGCCATTCAATCATCGAACTAAACTTGCATACCTCTTGGGTAATATTTATAAACCAAAAAAATACAAAATAAGTTAATTCTTTCAACCCCTAAGATTTAGTCTAATATTATAAGTTTAAATTAGCATATTTGAATTCCAGCAAGAATATCAAGAATATCAATTTTCCTTGGTTTCAACAAAATAATGAGTTTCCAATTAAAAAAAAAAAATTCTATCAACTTAAGGTTCTTCACTAAAATACATAAAAGAAAATCAATCAGTCAAACAAAACTACAGTGAGCAAATAAAAATTTATTGCCCGTGCTAAAGACCAGATACGAGAATCAACATATAAGGCAAACAAAAAAAAAATGCATCAATGACAATTTAAGGAAATAGACGAAAAACTAGGAATAAAACATTGCGAAATTGACATAACTTGCATCCAAGCTACAATTACTGGCAGCAAACTACAAATCAAAAAGTTATATGAGGAAGAAATATAGAACATTTCAATGATAACAACAGTAACCAAATCAATAAAAGTAGCCGTACAATTCCAAATTAACAAATGGACAAAATAGAGGGCCAAATGCATGCTGGAACATGGAATTAGATACAACTGAACCAAGATTTCCAAGAGCTAAATTGAAACATGAAGTAGTAAACCAAATAAATGACGTAATCAGACCAATAGAGAACATATCTTGTTCTCATAATATGCACGTTAAACCCAAAACTAACTAGAAAATAAAAGTTTATAAAACTATGAAATGAAACAACCAAAGTTAATGATTAATGAGCTTACCAACATACTCACATCATGTGTTTCCAGCAAAAATACACTTCAAATTTCCATCCCTACTCCTAGTTAGTTACTCAGAAACGAGAAAAAAAATCATAATATTAAATCAAGATGTTATAACTCTCATTCTTCCTTCATCACCCACAAAAAATCATCTCATACCAGAATCAAAGATCATTAAGCCTCTCCCCCATCTTCTATCTCATCCAAAACATACCTCTCTTACCTTTTCTCCTTCCTCTACCATTTGATTTTTCAATTAGGTAGCAAAGCAAAGTTATAAAGCAATTCATCTTCAAAGTAATCTTGACCACTTAAACAAGCATATACTTCATTCTCTTTCTATCAGCCTAATAAAAATAGAGAAATAAGGGATATAGTGTTTTACTTATGTATGATTGTTATATTGTTGCTACTTCTGATACACCCCTAATTAAGGAACAATGCAGTGTCGGACACAAACATGGCCCCGACATAGCTCGACACGTGCTGACATAACATAGAAATATCCGATTTAACAATATTAAAAAAATAAATTGTTGAATCTCAATTATGATGCAAAAGAGTAATATCACTTAAAATGAAAAATGGCTGGAAAACATCAGCTTTATTAATGTTGTTAGTTTTTTGTTTTGTTTTTTTTTTTTTTCATTAACCATATAATTAGAAGATTCTATTGGGTAGAATCAGAGGTAAACCTACGTATTATTCAGAGGGGGTAATTTCCTCCCCTGAAATTTGAAATTTTATTAATGGAAGATACAATTTAATCATCATTTGCCCCCTCTAAATTATATTAATTGCCCCAATTGAACTGTTAACTGAGTCCATATTCGCTAAACCCTTAATGTATTATTCAACAGCTCATTTAACATTTTAATTTATTGAGAATTGAATTTAAAGAATCTAAGCTTAATCAAGCTCTTAGACGGTAATTAAGTATATATAAATGTTAAACTTACTAATCTAACTTCAAATCTTTTGTTTAAAAAGATTTTAATTCTATTTTAAAACTGTAATCACAGTTTTCCAATATGGGGCGTACCCAAGCATCTTGCTGACTGCTAAATGCATACATTTCTTAATTCAAAGAGCAATGAGATCTGTTCCCTAACCAACGAGGGACAAAATTCAACAAGGCGCTTTTGCAGTTGGACCCGGAATGTGATACTATTGCAGAATTTACATACATACCACTCAATTCCTATGTATTTACATATCTAACACCTAACCGTCAAATTTTATATACATACCACCTTACCTATGCATAAAAATGTATTTCACTTTTGAAAATTAAAATAGTGATATCACAAAATAAAAAAAAATGATGCTTTTGATATGATATGAAAAATTTGTGGTATAAATGTAAAAAATGAAGTATATATATTAGATGTGTATGTACGTAAGAATTGGGTGGTATGTGTGTAAATGCCCCTATAATTAAAACCTAATGTAGATTTGTATTAAATCTTTTCGTTTTACATTTCTTATATTCGAGCAAACCAAAACAAAAAACAAAATATGAGATAAAATTATAGTTAGTTTAAATGTGTAAATTTATTTATTAATTATTTTGCATACAATTATTTATTAAATTTTTAGGGCTTTTACACACATAACACCTAAAACTTCAATATTTACCAATCTCATACCTAAACTTTCATAATTACAAATATCATATGAAAAATAGCACCCATTATCAGCTTTCAATAGTCAAATCCACCTTTTTATCCATAGGTAAAGTGCTATGTGTGTAAAAATGAAAGTTTAGGTGTGAGATAAGTAAATCCATAAGAATTGGGTGCTATTTATGTAATTATTCCAAAATTTTTTAATAAATATTTTGTATTTAGAGCCTGTTTGGGGCGGCTTATTGGAGCAATTGGAGTTTTTAAAACACGAGGCAGACTTTTGTTTCGCCCCCTATGAAAGGCGGTAGGAAATCGCACGGTGCGAATCCTTCTAAAACTTCGTCAGTTTCGGCCACGGCAACTATCCCGCTTTTCGCGTTTCGCTCCAGCTTATTACCCTTCGGCCCCCATCCCTGATCCCGTCCCATCGCGATCTCGTCTCTTCTCTCGCAAGTTTTATCCACAACCCTCCCGGTCGCGCGCTCCAATCGAAGAGGAAAGGCGATCGAAGCTTGGGGAACGAAAGGCGATCGAAGTAGTCCTGCAACACTCGTTTCCGATCCCGTCCAATCCTCGCGATTTCCTCCGGCCCTCGCTCCAAGAGGCTCGAAGCTCTCCAAAGCCATAAAGTTCACGGAAGGTACGGCTTTTTATCAACTTTTACCATTTATTCCGCGAATGCTATAGCCTAGATGATAGAGTTTACTTTCTTTATGTCGGGATTTGAGCTTTTTCTTTCTTGATCCTTTTTTTAAGTTCGGATTTTATATGTTAAAGTTTTGTTGAACACTGGGCATAAAGTTCGGTCTTAAAAAACAGATGAAGATGCTGTGATTAGATTGGTGGTACTGAATCAATTCATTCAGAGTTTTATTTAATTACAACTTCTACTCAAGTCACCTTTCTACTATTAATGAGCTTACATACTTGCTATCATATTGGATCCTCATTTTTGTTGAGTACCCCCTCCCTTTTCTTTTTCAAACACGCAAGCTGCACCTTCCTCAACCACGTATTATTCGAGGTTTCTACAAAATCCCATCTTCTTTGCATAGAAAATGTACATCTACCCTTCCTCTACATGATTGTGGTTATGCCACACTTATAAATTTAAAATCGTGCATATGGATTTTTGTAATCTAAATGTAACACTTGAATTCAAATATTGTACTTGTATATTCTATAGAGCTTTATGATATTAATGCAGCTAACATTCACGTGTAAGGCACTGAAAGTTGGATGAATAATTTCAGATTTTTGCAGGGTATCTTGTCACTATGTTAAATTTGATATATTTGACTTGTTCTTGAAAAACTCAGTACATGTGTTTTTTTTATTACTAATTCTTGATTATACTTTGATCCTATACCTTTTTTGTGGATTGAATTTGAAAATGGCTTTAAAAGCAATCTTTTTTTATATAACTAGTAACTTCCTTATTGATGCATCATGTTTATAATTTTTTTGTTGACTTACAATAATAACTATATGCTTCATCGTATCGTATGTTTCGTTCCATTTTAGTTATGTATCAAACGGCTTTATTAGACGGGCATGAAGGTCATTTATGCATAAATAACTACCAATAGCCATTCTGAATAAGTTCGCACCAAACAATGAAGTCGGTTTATTCGATAATCGCAGATTATCGGATTATCGCTTATAAATAATCTACCGCCGCCTCAAAATGGACTCTTAGTTTGATTTTCACAAGAAATTTGCACTTTCATGAAATTATATTTAATATGAATATTTACATTAAAACATGAAATTAGAGAGGGTTGTCTTAGATGGTTTGGTCACATTAAAACGTCAACCATCTGATGATCTAATTAGAAGAGTAGATGGTTTAAATTTGATTTATGTTAAGAAAGGCAGACCTAGGAAGATTTGAGCATATTGTATAAAAAATGATCTTAATTTATTACAATTAAATGGAATATTGACACTTAATTGGACACAATGAAGAAAAATGATTCATGTAACTGATGCTACTTAATGGGATAAAGGTTTTGTTTGTTTGTTTGTTATTGTTGTATAAAAATATACAAAATATATTGAAATATTTATAATATTATTTAATTTATCAATGTTAATAAAATTTATGTTTTAAATTATGTGCAATTTTTTTAATTAATTTATTTTTATAATTAGTTTGTCCCCATGAAAAAAGAGTTTGGTTCTGTCCCTGAGTAAAAGTACTGTAATATAAGATGAAACTGTTAAAAATAAACTGCAAAGAAAAAGTTAAACATAGCAACAACACTCAACGGGGTAGAATATAAAATGGTGGATTCATAACACTGACCTAAAAGAGTTAGACTAAGACTAATAATGATAATGGTAATGTTATAATTAGGAACCACTCTCCAAAAATAGACATTATAAGCATTCATAATAAATTAAAATGATTTCAATTCTTCTTCGGTTCATAATCTATCTTCCCTCTCCCTCTACTCTCTCACCACGCAGGCCACCTTTCTTTACCTTCTCATCTAATCATTCATTCTCCCCTGCTCAGGTACTCTTTCTCCACCTTCTACTACCCTTCACCTTAACTTAGAATTCACCAAATAGACAACTAAAAGACTAAACCAACAAGCTCTCCCTGTTGTGGTATATATATATAACAATAGAAGAACAATCAACAATGAAGCGAAAAACGAACGAGAAAATTCACACTGAGAAAAGTAGGCACACGATTTACGTAATTCGACAAATTTGCTACGTCACGCGAGTCGTAGAAGATTTTACTTGAAGAATTTATATCGGTCGATCGTCTCGACTAAAAAGAGGGATCTCTAACTTCTTAACTCTCTCTTCTTATCTCTCTACGCAGAGATACACCGAGAAGATGAAGAAAAACGAGGAACCACTCGCTTAATTCACGCACAAGAAAAAATCCTATTTCTCTTCTGCCACAAGCCACCAAGAAGAAGTCAAGAGAGACAACCTCCTTCTTTCTTCTCCCTCCTGCTGCAAGGAACTACTGCTTGCCCTTCTCTTCTTTTGTCCCGTAAACTACCACCGAAGGACTACACGGGCCAAGAACCTTGCTTCTCCTTTTATCGGGAATGGGAGAGAGGGAGGCGAAAGAGGGAGCGGGAGACGGGAGTTGCGGCCGGGCTACATTCAACAAATCTCACACATGAAGAGCGATACACGGACTACGGTGTCTTCTTCCTCATATTGATACCTTCACGGCGACGTAGACCTTTCCTTTAAATGTGATATTATCTACTTACGCAACTCGAGACACTCGTCTTCACAGAAGAAGACGCGAAGTTCCGCACAACTTCGGTTCTCGAGAATATCACCGCCAGTAAACATATCGACGAGGTCGACATAGTCTTGCACCTCCGAGATACTTCCTAGGTTACTCGTATATCTATTTTCGACTCTTTCACTGCGTAGGCGATATCGTATTTCTACGTTGACATGTTTCAACGATGTCATCGTTGTACTCTCTTATCGTCATCAACCTCAGTCTTCACCCGGTACACCCACTTGTTGTGTAATATATTCTTCTTTGGTAGAAGTTTTGTCAGCTTCCACTTGCTCGAATTTTCATTTTGTAAGATTTCTTCATAACACTTGGTTTTCCACGATCCGTACGTGAACAATAGGAATGATTGCCCAGAACCGATTCTCCTCTTCACTTCCATCACTGCCCTGCACTTGTGGCTCGGTAGATTAACAAACCTTACTTTTCTACATGAACTCAGAGCCTCCAAGAGACGCAACTTAGAGAAGGACCCCACACTTCGTTTAGACAAGATTCGGTTTTCTCGTCCTCGGCGCTCTCGCCACCTTCAGACCGACCTTCTACTTCCCCACAATGCACCACTGACTCACGTGTCCACGCCTGAGTAAACCTGTAGTCATATATAGTGTGTCAGTATTCTTACCCCAAGCCAGTACAAGTGCTCCTTTAGTAACATTTTAGGTACTATCTGAGAACATTACTGAATGACCACCCTCATTGAGCTGCCCAACAGAAATGAGAATTTTCTTCAACTCAGGAACGTGTATAACATTTTACAAAGTCTACTTGTTCTTGTTTGGAAGTGCAATGTCGATGTCTCCAATTTCTACGACATTCAACGCTTCTCCATCTGTCAAATATATTTTCCCAAAGTCACCTGCAATATAATTCCGCATCAATTTTCGATGAAAAGTTGTATGGAAGAAGCCCCTGAATCGAGTATCCAATCATCAACGAATCTATGAATCTGCCAGACGATGCGTCGCTGTCTTCTCGTTGTCACATTTGTGATATAATTCTCCTTCTTCTTGGGATTTTTGCAGTTCCTCTTTATGTGTTAGCCTTGCCACAATTCCAGTAGATTGTACGTCGATCGAACTTTAATTTTGATCTTCCTTCATTTGAGTTATCGTCCAGTGATCTCCCTCTGAAATTAACATTCAGTGTTGAACTCGAACCTGACATATC
>JAKZJZ010000237.1:0-61733 GCA_022702705.1 Papilionanthe hookeriana x Papilionanthe teres
GCGATCTAGGCTTCTAGAACCTCATTTATCACATGCTTTATAACTCCGGCGCTTAAGCGCCAACTAGGCGGCGCTTATCCGCCAGTGCTCAATTTAGCACAGGTCTGCCAAATGTCCAAAATTTCATTCCGACTCCTTTAAGTCATAAAATAAGGTCAAATAAACACTACTATAACATAAAAACTCCAAAATACTACCACCAAAACATAAAAACAAACCAAACAAATTATACAAAGAAAACATAAAGCAAAGCACACCGATAACTATGGGTTTCCTCCCACAAAGCGCTTTGTTTAACATCTTCAGCCTAGCATACCAAGAACTCATTCTGAGTGACCCAACATCAGATTCTCTTCAGATTTAAGTTGATCGACTGAAAAATAAGTTTTAAGTCTATGACCATTAACTTTAAATATTTTTTCATTCTTAGGATCTTGAATATCCACAGCTCCATAGGAATAAACTTTTATCACAATAAATGACCCTCTACCTCGACTTAAGTTTTCCGTAAAAAATTCTCAATCTGACATTATACAAGAAAACTTTCTCGTCATGGTACAAGATTTTTAGTAAGAATCTTTCGATCATGCCATAACTTCATCTTTTCCTTATAAATCTTAGTATTTTCATAAGATTCATTCCTTATATCTTCAAGCTCATTTAATTACAATAATCTCTTCTCGCTAGCATCTTTCAAATTATAAATGAACTCTTTAATAGCCCAATATGCTTTATGCTCAAGTTCAATAGGCAAATGACAAGTTTTTCCAAAAATCAGTCATACATGGGGACATTCCTATGTGGGTTCCGTAGGTAATCCTATAGCGCCCACAAAGCATAATCCAAGTTTGATCGACCAATCCTTTCTGTTTGGATTAACAATCATTTCCAATATTCTTTTAATTTCACGATTGGATAATTCAACCAAACCACTATGTCGAGGATGCTAAGTAGTAGTAATGCAATCATTTATATGATATTTCTTTGCTAACTTCTTAATAATCACATTTTTAAAATGACTTCCCCTATCAGTTATGATTACTCTTGGTATTACAAATCTGCAAAATATATTATTTCTTAAAAACTTTGCAACACTTTGAGCATCACATCAAGGTAAAACAGTAAGCTTCAATCCATTTCGAAACATACTCACTACTATCAAAATATAAACATTTCCGAAAGATGGTGTAAATGGACCCATGAAATCTAATCCCCAAACATCAAATATTTCAACTTCCAACATATAATCGAGGGGCATCTCATTTCTTCTGTAAATATTGCTTACATGCTCGACATCTATCACAATTTTTAATATAAGCATTCACATCCTTAAAAATCTGTAGGCCAATAAAATCCAGATTGTAAGATTTTATATGCGAGTTCTTTCAACTCCAAAATGTCCCCCATAATCGAATCATGACATTTTCGAATAATTTCATAATTATCTTCCAAAGGTAAACATCTTCGAATTATTCGATCCTTTCCTTGTTTATATAAAAATGGGCCATCCCAAAAACAAGTCTTAAGCATCGTACGTGAAATTTCTTCTTTTCCCGGTATGTCAAATCATAGTGGTATAATATTATCGACAATAAAGTTTACTATGTCGAGCATACCACATAACACACCATTCATTAACAATGAATAATTTTTCATCAGAAAATGTTTATTAATTTCTTCAAGCATACAGAGAGATTTTTCATTTTCAAGCTCGGACAAATAATCAACAATTTAATTATCGAACCCTTCCTATCTACTATCTCAAAATCAAATTCTTGCAAAAGAAGAATCCATCTAATCAATCTCAGCTTTCACTTCCTTCTTCATTAAATATTTGATAGCAGAATGATCGTATGCACTACACATTTAGTTCCAATTAAATATGATCAAAATTTATCAAAGGCAAATACTATAGCTAATAACTCTTTCTCAGTAGTGGTATAGTTAATTTGAGCTTCATTAAGAGTTTTACTAGCATAGTAAATTACTTTGAAAATTTTATCATTTTTCTGACCCAAAATAGCACCAATAGCATAATAACTAGCTTCACAGATTAATTCAAAAGGTTTTTCCCAATTTGGTGAAATTATAACAGGTGCAGTGATTAATTTTTCTTTTAATGTTTCAAAAGCTTTTAGGCAATCATCATCAAAATAAAAAATTGTATTCTTTTCTAAGTAACCGACATAAAGGTTTTGTAATCTTTGAAAAGTCTTCGATGTAACATCCGTAGAATCCAACATGTTCAAGAAAACTTCTAATTCCCCTTACATTGGTCAGGCACATCGTAAATTGTGAGATAACTTGATTTTTGTAGGATCTACCTCCAAACCTTTTTCTGAAATCCGATGTCCCAATACAATTCCTCCTACAATCATAAATTGGCATTTTTCCCAGTTAAGGACTAAATGAGTTTCTTCAAAGCGTTTTAGAACTTTAGACAAATGTTCTAAACATGATTCAAATGAAATTCCTAACATTGAAAAGTCATCCATAAAAACTTTAATCCCTTTTTCAACTAAATCACAGAAAATAGCCATCATACATCTCTGAAATGTAGCAGGGGCATTACATAAACCGAAGGGCATTCTTCTAAAAGCAAACGTACCATAAAAACTGGTAAATGTAGTTTTCTCTTGATCTTCAGTGAGCAATTTGAATTTGGTAGTAACCAAGTATATCCATCCGTAAAACAAAAGTATTTATGCCCGACCGAACTATCCAAAGATTCGATCCGTAAATGGGAGTGGAAAATGATGTTTCCTTGTGACAAGATTTAATTTTCTATAATCAATGCATATTCACCACCCTATAACTTATCCGTTAATCGCAGAGTTACGGTAGTTGGGTTATTTCTCCTAATCTCGCCTTTGAATATTGATAGAGATATAAGGTTAATGCTTGCACCCAAATCACATAAAGCTTTTCCATGAATCTATTCGCACATGGAATTGTGAAACTACCAGGATGTTTAAGCTTTTAAGGAAGCTTCTTCTAAATTATCGCACTCGCACTCCTCACTAAGTGCAACTCGTTTCATTATCTTCAAACTTCTTCTTTCTATCGAGAATATCCTTCATAAATTTCACATAAGCTCGATATTTGTTCTAAGGCTTCAACAAATGGAATATTAATGGTAAGCTTCTTAAATATTTCCAAGAATTTTGAAATTTCGCTTATCCAACTTCGTCGACGAAGTCTCCGAGGAAATGGAGGTGGTGGCTTTTCCAAATCAACCTTAGGTGGAGAAATCGGTCTTTCCAAACCTTTCGTAGCGTCCTCTTTGGGTTCTTCAATCTCTTGTTTCTCTACTTCAGTTTCTTTCTGAACTCTACCTTCCAAATCTATTCCACTTCTCGGCTTAATTGCTTTTACATGCTCTTTATTCTTTTCTCTTGGATTCACTTCAATATTACTTGGAAACATTCCTCGGGATCTATTACGTAATGAATTTGCAATTTGCCCCAATCGATTTTCAATATTTCGATGGTCGCTCCTTGAATTTGCAATCGATTTCCCATATGTGGCACCACTTCTTCAATAGACAACTTCAAATTATTATCCTTATTCAAATTATTATAATCCTGGATGAAAAAATCATCCTAATTTTAACTGGAATAATTTACAACAATGGGGTAATAATCAATCTCATCCCACTGGAAATTGGAATAATCAAGTTAATTCAAACTATAAACCACCTGGATTTAACAATCAACAGAAAAAATTATCAATAGAAGAATTAATTTTTCAACTAAGTAATCAATTACAAAATCAAAATACTGCTATTCGTAATATTGAGAATCAAATGGTACAAATCGCTAATTTAATTAATTATAGTAATGTTGAAATCAATCCAAAAGAAACTGGAAAAGAACATGAACAAGTTAAAGCTGTACAATTTAGAAGTGGAAAGGAATTAAAAGAAAGAATGTAGAATGAAACTGAAAAAGAGATTGAGGTTGAAGAGATCGAAAAATCTAAAGAAACTCCTTCTCCTAATAAAGATCAAACCGATATTTCTATTAATATGGAAGTTGAAAACCACCATCACCTTTTCCTCAAAGACTTAAACAACAGAAGCTTGATCATCAATTTTCTAAGTTCTTTGAAATTTTTAAGAAACTTACTATAAACATACCTTTTGTAAAGCTTTGGAACAAATGCCAACTTATGAAAAATTTATGAAGGATATTTTAAGTAAGAAACGAAGATTTGAAGCTTTTGAAACTGTTGCATTAAGTGAAGAATGTAGTACAATAATTCAAAAGAAATTACTTCAAAAACTTAATGATCCCGGAAGTTTTACTACACCTTGTGCTATTGGAGAAATGTTTTGTGGAAAAGCTTTATGCGATTTAGGAGCAAATATTAATCTCATGCCATTTCTATTTTTCGAAGGTTGAATTTAGGAGAGATTACTATCACCACCGTAATCCTTCGGTTAGTACTGATAGATCTATCACTTACCCTAAAGGAGTTATAGAGGATGTTCTTGTTAAAGTAGATAAATTTATCTTCCCCGTAGATTTCATTGTACTTGATATAAGAAGATAACGAAATACCTATTATTTTAGGGAGACCTTTTCTAGCGACCGGACGAGCTATGATCGATGTGTAAAAAGGAGAATTAACCATGAGAGTTAATGATCAAGAGATTAAATTTAATGTCCATAAATCAATGAAGTATGTCGACGAAGAAAAATGTTATCGAATGGATATAATCGATTATTTAATCGAGAAACATTATCAAAATGTGAAGTCATTTATGAAGAAAAATTTGAATTATTAACCGATGAAGATGAAGAACTAAAAGAAGAAACTCATTAGATTAATGATAATTGGGAAACTTTGGACATAACTCAAACTGATATACTTTTACCCTCAATTAAAAAAGCCCTTGAACTGGAATTAAAAATATTACCTTCACATTTAAAGTATGCATTTCTGGGAAATTCATTAACTTTACCTGTTATTATTTCTTCTGAGCTAAGTAAAGATCAAGAAGAAAATTTGATAGGAGTGTTAAAGAATTATAAGATAGCATTTGGTTGGACAATTGCTGACATAAGACATAAGAGGAATAAGCCCGTCCATTTGTATGCATAGAATTTTAATGGAAGAAAATTTTAAACCTACTATTGAACTGCAAAGAAGATTAAATCCTATCATGAAAGAGGTTGTTAAAAAAGAAATTGTTAAATGGTTAGATGTTGGTATTATTTATCCTATTTCGAATAGCTAATGGGTAAGTCCTATTCATCGTGTTCCAAAGAAAGGAGGAGTAACTATCATCGTCAATGATATAAATGAACTAATTCCTACAAGACAAGTTACTTGGATGACGAATTTGTATTGATTATAGGAAATTAAATGATGCCACTAGAAAGGATCATTTTCCTTTACCTTTCTCGATCAAATGCTCGATAAATTAACTGGACACTCATATTTCTATTTTCCTGATGAATATTCCGGTTATCATCAATTACATGTCGCTCCTGAGGACCAAGAGAAAATAACATTTACAAGTCCTTATGGAACATTTGCCTTTAGAAAAATACCTTTTGGTTTATGTAATGCACCTGCAACTTTTTAAAGATGTATGATGTCAATATTTTGTGATTTGATTGACAAAGGAATTGAAATATTCATGGACGATTTTTTCGGCTTTTGGAACTTCTTTTGAATCTTGTTTGGAAAATATTTCCAAAGTTCCGAAAAGATGTGAAGAAACAAACTTAGTTCTTAACCGGGAAAAATGTCAATTCATGGTCACTGTAGGCATTGTACTTGGGTCACAAGATTTCACAAAAAGGGATGGAAGTAGATCAAGCAAAAGTGAAAATTATTACTAAATTACAACCACCTACTACTCGTTATCGATGTGAGAAGTTTTCAGGACATGCTCGGATTTTGTAGAAGATATATAAAGGATTATTCTAAAATTTCTAAACCTCTTTGTCATTTATTGGAAAAAGATGCTAAATTTGAATTTAACAAAAACTGTGTTAATGCTTTTAATATTTTAAAAGAAAAATTAATAACTCCACCTATCATTGTTGCACCTAATTGGAATAAATCTTTTGAATTAATGTGCGAAGCAAGTGATTTTGCAATTGGAGCTGTATTGGGACAAAAATATGAGAAAATTTTTAAAGTTATATATTATGCTAGTAAAACTCTCACTGAAACACAAAGAAATTACACTACTACCGAGAAAGAGCTTCTAGCTATAAGTATATGCCTTCGATAAATTTAGACCTTATCTTCTTGGTACTAAATGCATAGCTCATACCGATCATTCATCTATTAAATATCTAATGTCGAAAAAGGATGCTAAACCTAGACTAATAAGATGGGTTTCACTTCTACAAGAATTTGATTTTCAAATAAGTGGATATAAAAGGAACCGAAAACCAAATTGCCGATCATTCGTCTAGAATTAAGAATGATGTTATTACCGAAGATAATATAAATGAGAAATTTCCGATGAACATTTATATGTTATTCAAGAATGCCAAACACCTTGGTATGCGATATAGTTAACTATTTAGTTAGCAATATTCTACCTTATGGATTGGATGAAACATTTATTAAGAAATTTAAGAATGATGCTAAATATTATATTTGGGAAGATCCTCATTTATTTAAATTAGGAAGAGATTCTATAATTCGAAGATGCATACCTTATGAAGAAACTTTTGCTATTATTCAAAAATGTCATGATTCTGATTTTGGAGGACACTTTGGAGTAGATAAAACCGCATTTAAAATTTTAGATTCAAGATTTTATCGCCTACCTTATTCGGAGATGTTGGACATTATGTTAAAACATGTGATCGATGTCAAAGGATGGGAAATATATCCAAGAAAGATGAAATGCCTTTAAATTATATATTGGAAGTTAAAATTTTTGATATATGGGGTTTAGACTTTATGGGACCATTTGTATCATCATCTAGAAAAATTTATATTTTATTAGCAGTTGATTATATTTCAAAGTGGATTGAAGTTCGTAACTTTACCTAACCGTGACTCCAAAAGTGTATCTAATTTTTAAAGAAGAAGAATTTTTCAAGATTTGGAATGCCTAAGGTAATTATCACGGATGGTGGAAGTCATTTTAGAAATATAAGAATTTAATCATTACCGCAAAAAATTGGAATCAAACATAAAATTGCAGAATCGCTTATCACCCACAAACAAGTGGAATGATCGAAGTATCAAACGGAGAAAGTAAAAGAATTTTAGAGAAGACCGTTAATCCTAAAAGAACCGATTGGGTCGATAGAATCGATTCGCATTACGGGCTTATAGAACGACTTATAAGACACCAAACGGAATGTCACCTTACCGGTTATTTTTGGTAAACACCGTCACTTACCTCGTCGAACTTAAACATAAAGCTTATCGGGCGATAAAGGAGTTTAATTCGATTTGAATATTGCAGGAGAAAAACGATTATTGCAATTAAATGAGATGGATGAAATAAGAAATGAATCATATGATAATGTAAAAATTTATAAAGAGAAAATGAAGGTATTACATGATAAAAAGATTTCAGGAAAAATATTTCGACCTTGGACAAGAAGTATTACTATTTAATACTTCTTTAAGACTTTTCCCGGAAAATCGAGATCAAAATGGATGGGACCATATATAATTGAAAAAGTATACCAATATGGAGTTGTGGATATTAAAGACCCCAAAACAAGAAAAAATTTTAAAGTTAATGGATTAAGATTGAAGCCTTATTTGGATGACATTAAACAAATTTATAAAGAGGCTTATGAATCGAGTCAACTCGATTAAAGAATTACTTAGGTCGGCCGACGACGTTAAACCAAGCGCTTAATGGGAGGCAACCCATAGATTTTATTTTAGTGTGTTTTTACATTTTTAATATAAGGTTATATCTCGGTCTTCGACTAATTTTATATAACTTCGAAAATTAAAAATTATCTTGAAGTATATAAAGTTTGAACTTTGGATCACTCCATTTCATATGTGAGTAGAAAGGAGATCAAGTTAACCTTCATTGAAATTATGTATAATTGTGTTATTGAGTTTGTTCTGATCTTACCATTATAATTTACCTATATTTGGAGAACGAAACTTTGAAATTTGACGTTAGGCGAAACAGAGTCGAACATGATTCCGTTGCCAGGCACCGGACTCGGCGCCTAAGCACCAGAATAAGCTGTGTATCGATGGGTCCGGCGCCTAGGCACCAGATTTGGCGCCTAAGAGCCACAGTTACTTGGTCGTGTAAAAATAAAAAATTTTCAATTTTTCACGCGATTTTCACATTTAAATTAACCCATCTTCGTCCCAAATCTCTAAGAAATCAATATTTTGACCCTTACACTTCATTCTTGAGAGATTAGAGAGGATTTTCAAGAAATGAAGAGGATAAATCTTGGAGAAGAGGCTAGAGACAAAAGTCTAAAAGATCCTCAACCCTACTTCAATGGTTTCATCGCCGTAAGTTTGGAGAAAATTTCTAGTCGTCTTGATAAATTTGAAGCGAATTTCAAGAGTATTCGAGATCACCTTCATGAGATGTATCATCGATGAACATCCGGAATGGCAAGAGAAACTCCAATTTGATCAACTAGTGGCTTGTCAAGATGCTCAAGTTGAAATGTATGTGAAGAAAAAATGGATCGACGAGAAGATCGATACGGATTTTCCGAGAGCATTAGTGTTCTTCCCAAGTGGGCCGAATAGTTTTCCTTGCCAAGATATTGGAAATTAGATAGTGATTTGGTGAGATCGTGATTTATCTAGTGAGTCGTTGTAACGATTTAGTGAATCGATTTTATTTGTTTGTGTATTTGCTTTCATGTTCAATGTGTGTTGTATTTGTTTTCAAATTGTGTTGTTTGATCGAGTGTTAGGACTCGAACCATTATATTATACTTATCTTAAGTGTATTGAGCCAATATCGAAGATTATAAATGGAAATTAGAGGAGTTTGATTTAAACCTCGTGTTTGATCGGTGGATTTAATATTTAATTTTTAAAATTTTTGGAAAATATTTTGGAAGTTAGAAACTGAAGCCCTACTCTAATATGAGTAATCGGAAGTTGAATTTATGAATTTTGGTGGAAAGTAAAATTTTTAGAGTGATTTTCGTGAAAGGCGAGTCCGGCGCCTAGGCGTCGAATTCGGTGCCTAAGCACTCGTTCGGCTCGCTTAAACAAAAATTAACATATAAACCCCATTAGCCATGGATGACGCCTAAGCTTCATCTCCTTCCCCATTTTTGTGAAAATACACCTCTTAGCATCCATTTCGAGGTCAAAACATCAAGTATTTGGGCGCGAAATCACTTGATTTCTTTGTCTCGAGGTCGATCTACACTCTAATCCATTTATTTTTGATTTTCACCATAGTTTTTCCTATGTTTTGCTAAAAACCAAAATTTTGAGAAAAAAAATTGATTTTTAGGTATTCTATTTTGATTTTTAAACTTATTTTAAGATTCTTAAACTTAAAAAGAGTTTAAATATTTGATTCCTAAATTTGTTCTTATTTTCTTTCACGTTTAGATGGCACCGAAATCTTAGCGAGGGAAGGGACGAGAAAATTTTGACAGTAGCAAGTTTGCGACTGCGGCAGCGCATTTTCGATATCACGAATTTGCGACGTCGAGAAAGTTTATCTTGGAGCGAAGCTTTTACAATCCGGGTGAAATGATCGAGAACACAATCGTTGCATACAAGTGACAACGTTTTTATTATTTCACTGTTGTTGTCGTTATTCCGATCGTTCGCGAATTTTATGCTAACTTTTTAGATGCGGAAGACTACGATGTCTTCGTTAGAGGTTTCGAGTTGGATTTACTCCGGAGAGGATCAATGTGTTTTATGGACCGCCACCTACCATCGAGTGCCACTATTCTGGATTATCTTCATCCGAGGAAGATCTCGAGATGATCATCGCTTATTCGATCGATGACACCGGAGCCTAGAAGATCCGGAATGACAAACGGGTAAATTTCAAATCTTCTAAGTTAAATGGTATTTCCAAGGCATGTCATTACTTTATTTCTGTTAGACTTCTACCTTCCCACCACTTGAGCGAAGTCACTAGAGATCGTGCTATCTTAAACTATTGCATTTAGGAGAGGAAGCTGATAGATGTTGGCAGTATCATTTATGATTCTGTGGAGTCTACTGTTAGATCCAGCACTTCTGTGGAGTCTACTGTTAGATCCAACACTTCGTGGGACTCGGGATTCCCTTCTTCGATCTATTCTTTATGTGTTAAGCAATGGAGTTATTGTTGATATTTCGTAGGAGAAGCCGAAAACTACCAAACCAATCGAACAGAGAGTGTTAGCATATATGATCGTCTTCAAGGGAAGAGATCGACCTCTCCTTTTACTTCTGCACCCACTTCAAGTAGACCTTCTACTTCTCGACCTTCTACTTCTACTGCTGATCCACCATCTAGTTTTTGGGAATCGATGCATGATCAATTTATAGAGCAACAATATGAGTTATTTCAAACTCACTGCAAAGTTGATTCAATTGATAAGAAAATTGATCATTTATCCGAGTATACCCCAAAGGAAGAGTAGTTACGATGCCGAGTATGATGAAGCTCTCGTTAGATTCCCGAAGGGAGAGCATGATGTTCAGCTTCCTACCTTTCCTAGATTCTCACCATATGTCGATCCTAAGGATGTCGAGTTTTCTTTTGGTGATGATGACCATGATGAGGCTACGGACAGTGATTAGTAGCCTCGATTTACCTCTCGAGATGTGCTAAGTCCGTTGTTAGTTTAGTTTGTTTGCTAGTATCGATTGTTGTTCGTTGTTTTCTAGTTTAGATTTGTTTATGTACTTTATGTGGATTGTTTGATGTTGAGACTGTTGTTAGAGTATTTTTAATGTATTGTGTTTAAGACTGAAATTTGGATAAATTTATTTTATTTTTTATTTTATTTCAGCCTACTGTTTAGTAGTTAGTATTGTTGTTCTATTTCGTTATTATAAGTAGTATAATCATTTAATTTAATTACTAATGAGCTCGCTTACTTTTATACCGCTTCATTATTTCAATATTATTCATAAAAGCATGTGTAGAAGTAAATTTTTCTTTCTAGAACTTTTTTACATACTTATAAAAATTCCTTTTTAAAATTATGTTTTTCTTTCTCTCATACTTTAAAAAATTTTCATGATGTGACCAAAACTTAAGTTTGGGGGAAAGGGAAAATACATTCAAATTTAAATTTTATTTGTCCTTAAAGAACTAATATTTTCTTAAAATAAAAATTTTAACATAACATGAGGAATGAAGAATCTATTTAAGATCACTTAAATTTTTGAAATTATAAATAATTTTTTGGACTTAACCAAAAATTTTAATAACTTTGATTGATTTTAAGAATAGAATTATTCAACTTAAAGAAGAATAAGATTAAGACATTTTTCTATTCATAGTAGAGATAATTGAATTTTAGAAGTATTAATAAATCAAAAATTATAACTTGAAAAAGAATAGATTGAAATTCTTTTTGAAATCTATTTATGTTATAATAATTAAGTGAAAATGTATAAGTTTGAAAATATTAGTTAAGGATAGTGAAGTTCAAAACCATTAACAGACTATCCAGATACAGTAATCCTCTCTCTTAAAAAAAAAGAAAAAAAAAGAAAAAAAAAGAAAAAAAAAGAAAAGAAAAGATAGAAAAGAGAAAAAGAGAGGAGAAGCTTGAGGAAATGCCTAATCAAAAATTGGCTTCACTTGAATTAACTTATAAAAAGAAAACTGATTACATATATTACGTAATTATTATGCATGTATTTTTATTAGAAAAAAAATTTCATGAAGATCTTTTTCTTGTGAATAATTTATGTAATCTTAATATAATAAACTACAATTATTTTAAAAGTGAATTAAAAATTTTTGAAGTCTTATGATTTGGTAGTTAGAATATTCTTTAAATTCCTAAAATTAAACTTAGTTAGTGAAATTTGGTTAATGATTTACTAAAGCCTTTATAAAATAAAAAATCACAAGGAATCTTAAATATTTACCTTTTATTCCAAATGTTATACATTTTATATAGTAAAAAGGGTTACTTGAGGACAAGTAACGTTTAAGTTTGGGGGATTTTGATCCAAGAAAAAATATCTATTTTTATGCCTTGATTTTTATTAAATTTTAAGGATATTATGCTTTAATGAAAGGTATTTTTATGTTTTTGGATGTAGGTGATGCAAAAATGTTCAAGAAGGAGAAAATATGACAAAGGAGCAAAAAGGAGCAAAAAGGAGCAAAAATAGAGCCAAAATGTAAAATCGTCGAAATTATCGGCTCGGCGCCTAGCGCCGAGTCCGACGCCTAAGCGCCGACTCGATACAAAAACTGTTAAGTTTTTTATGACTTTTGGGCAGTTATTTTGACGGTGTGAGCGGTTATTGGACCTTCTAGAAGACTGGCAGTTGTTCCTGGTTTATAGGACGTGATACAAAGTATTTGGATGCTTCAAAACGGTTTTAATCGCGAAGAGGTGCGATCCAAAGTGAAGAGGTGTGAAGAACTGGACGCGGTATCCGGCGCCTAGGCGCCAGACACACCTTCTAGAAGATTCATTGAATTTTGACACATTTTGAAGAGGTGCCTTGAGGCAACCCTTAAAAACTATAAATGGGAGGGTACTCCTTCGGAGAAAAACGCCCAATCTAGAGAGAGAATTAGAGAGATAATATTAGGGCCACCTTTTTTACTTTCCTTCATAAATTAGTGAGTTTATTTTAGAGTTTGTATTTAGAGTTTGAAAGAGTTGGTGCATCTCGGAGTTCATTACGTCGCGGAGTCAGTAGGAATCGAAGTTCGATAGGAGAAACATCTAAGATAAGTATTTTTATTTTGATTCAAAGTTTATTTATTATGTTTTGTTATTTAATTTCAACGTGTTCGAGTAGTTACTTTACTTTCTCCTTTTAATTATGAAAAGATAAATAAGATAATACAAAATTCGTCGGAGAATTAAAAATCATATATTTTCAAAACATTGTGATGATATTAATATTTGTTCTTAATTTACTATTTAAATTGGCCATTTAAATTGTTAAAACCTGTTTAAGAATTTTGAGACCTAGAAGGAGATGAATTCTTAACTTGTAGATATCACATGAATCCTTGGGTAGTCGAAGGCCTCGTGCGGGTTATTCAAGGTGAAGTGCAAATAAATAGGAGTATATTATATATTGGGTGTAGAATTGATAACTTTTTAGAGTGACATGACTAAATTCTTATGATTTGGTTTATAGAAAAGGAAAGGGTCACTAAGTAGGGTCGACCATAGCCACCCTCGGACATCTAGTAGTATGAGCTCAGATTAACCCATTCTACTAACAATACATCCGGATCTGATCTATAGGCTAGCCAATGTTCTTTATATTATCGAGCGAAGATAAAGAATATGAATGCTTTTATTTGGCACAACACCATAAATTTATAGTCTACACAAATTTTATTATTATCATAGAAAATCTTGGATTAATTGAAAGGAGAAAGTTGGTTTCTTATTGCAATTTACATCAATCATTTTATTTCTGCTTTATTATTGCATTTAGTAAATTAAAGATATTTTATTTTTGACTATAAAAGAAATACTTTAAAATAAAAATATTTAAAGATCTATAACTCTTTCATCGTGGGAACGATACTGGGGTCTTTGTTTCAAAGCCCTATATTACTTGATACGATACGTATACTTGTGTAGTACCCCTAGTGTGTAAAATATATTCCATAAAATTATATTTATATACACTAGCAGCTATTATTATTTATAACATATATTTTTGAAAGCATTAATTAGTACGTTGATATTCAGAGGACTTCGGGTCAAGTTTTTGGCGTCGTTGCCAGGGAAGAAGATTTTAGTACATATATATTTATATCGGGTCAGGTACCCTATCCCGCGCCGACGACACCCAAGACAGTTTTGATGCGATTTCGGGCGCTATGGCCGAGATTCAACGTATTTGGACGCTTTTAGAAGGGTGTTTGAGGAAACTCCCGGAAATTCATCCATACGCTTTTAAAAAGTGTGTAGAAGTTAGGAAAAATATGGAGAATGTTTATAGATCTTACAAAAGGAGTAGAAATGTAGACCTTTCTAGAGAGATTGAAGAGGGGATTTTGAGAGAATCTGTAAGGGTTTGTACTAGCTTTGCATGGATCAGTGGGAGACTTTGTGAGAGAGATTTTCATCTATCTTTCAAAGGGAAAAAGCTAAGTATTGTTTTCTTCATTATCTAATGATTTTGTAAACATTTATGTAGTGAATTTTCTTTAATGAAATGAAGTTTTTTGTTATGTTTTTTCTTGCTCTGTGATGTATTTCTCTTACTCTTTCTTCTTGTTTGGAAATAGTGGCACAAGAAGTTTATTCCATTATTTTCATTCTACTTTTCCTTTGGAATGAGTAGGATTCATGTTTAGGATATTGGGATGCATGCTAGAAGAGGTTTTAATTATAAATGTGATGGTTTTTACTTGCGCTTCATTTACATTACAAAAGAGCTCATTGTAGTGTTAAAATTTGTTGTAATTGCATTAAGAACTGAGAGGGTGGTGTAATTCTCAACAAAGTGGAACCACATTAAAATTCCATGGATGGTGAAGTTCATTGGGATTGAGTGCAAAAAATTAAGTAAATTACTTTGATGGGCGTAAAATCGGAGATTTTAGGATGACGAAGTTAAATCTCCAGGTTCGGTCATAGTGTTTGGAAACTAAAGCAAGATTTAGCCTTCAGGCAAAGGGAAGTGGGAGCTCGGAGTGAGATCTAGTATCCTCCTGTGCTAACCACGTGATTTAGTGGACTAAACCTAGGATTAGCCTAATGTTCTTTCTAAGCACTCGGAAGAGGGTAAAGAATATGATTTCTCCTATTTTGCAAATACAAAATTTAATGCATCTCATTCCTTTACATTATCCAATTCATTACATAAGAATAGTAGATTTTACATCTCAAAATTCACCAAACTAATTTATCCAGAAAGGGTTATCTTTAGAATTAATATTTTTCTTTAGGAGTAGTTATTAGTTGTTTTAAACTTAAGACTTACCTTTAGGAGTTATCGTTAAAAAACTACTTATATCGACCTTCCAAACTAAAGTCCGATAGTAGTAGTCTAGAATTCGAATAACGACCTCTTACCTTTCTTCCTTGTGGGATCAATAAAAGGGACTCCACTAGAGCCTTGTATTACTTGAACAATACATATACTTACGTAGAATCTCTAGTGTGTGCTCATACTTACAAACATAAAATAAGTAGAAAAAATAACACATGCTAGGGGCACATCAAGTTTCATAGCTTAAAAAATGAGATTTGAAACCTAGAAAATGTATCCAAACCGGGATAGTTGGAGTTTCAGCTTTTAGGATAGAATTCAATAGTCTATTTAAGCAGTTTCATGACCCTATTATCAACTCACATCAATTTCTTGGAGAACAACATGGTATAGTCATCGTCATTGGTGAGCTATATGAGAATGTGTCTCCTTCTAATAAACCAACCTTCTAACTCGCCTAGTAGTTTTAGCACTTCAAATCCTTTTCAAATAAGTTCCATTTTTGGTCGACTCATACAAAAACTTGCCAATTAAATTCAATCGACAGGTCGAAGCCAAGATATTGGTCTCCACATCGCTTAAGAAAAGAGCAGGTTTACCATTTTTTCATCCTGGTTTTTTAATGAAGTGTAGTCACCACCATTAAGCACCGCAACGTGGAAGGATTTTGGAAAAATACATGAATTACAAGTGCGGTAACATCTTCGATAACAACGGCCTTCAACAAAGCTACGTTCGAGAGGCATAGTGAAGGCCAAAAGTAAGGAAACAAAAAATGCGCAGTTAGAAGAATCTCACTGCAATGGCAGGAGGAAGTCATCATCGTCGCCAGAGAACACCGCAACCCCAAACATGATGAACCACTATGTGTGTGTGTGTGTGTATATATATATATATATATATATATATATATATATATATATATAAAGACAGAGAGAGAGAGAGAGAGAGAGAGAGGAAAGAGCACTCATGGCTCCGTACATGTTAATATAAAATAAAGGATACATAGAGAGTAGGGAAGGTTAATCCTTAATCTAAAAACCAAAAATACAGTAAGACACACACCCCTAGGGGTTCCACCTTCCACATTACAACCCACAAAAAAAGTCACAAAAAAGTACAAGTATACCACAATAAATAAAATACATCCCAAAAAATAAGTACCCCGAGCACCGAAGCATAATAATAAAAAACATGTGTGTATGTTAGGGCGTAAAGGAACTTCACAAATAACTCCCAATTATATGCATCCTAGCAACAAATTTCAATATGAAAAAACTCAAGAGCTGGGACACCCAAAAAATGGCAAAACAAAAAGGGAACTTCACAAAACAGCTCCTATTCAAATGCATCCTAGCAGTAAACTTTAACAGGAAGGATCCCAATAAACATTAGCACCAAAACACAAAGAGACAAAATGGTTGGTAGATTCCATGTATCGATCCTAAGCAACAGTACCAAGAAATGTTTTAAATAAGCACAAGTCGATACCATCCAGCAATGGTAAACAACAACACCAAACAAAAACCACTGAAAAAGAGGAACCCTGGCAACAACAAAAGAAAACCAACAAAAGGATAAATCCATCCAATCAAAGCCATCAAGAATAGGATATAATAGTGAAGTAAAGCAAAGAAAACACTTCCTGTATGTCAAAAGCAACATAAAAATGAGCAAACAAGATATGAAGAAAACTGCTCCATTCAAATAACCAAGCCTGCGACCACCAAGATAACTACCAACAAAACCATAAACTTCAACAAAGTCCATTAACATAAATTCTATCCCTCCAACAATAATAAATCTCAAGTTCTCAAATAAGGTGTGGTAAGCATATCATTGAGCAAATAAGTTTTGAGAAAGTCAGGAGGGGTGGTACCAACCAATACATCACTATGATTCAACTTAGAAAGCCAATTAGTTGGGGTATTTCCCTCCCTGAATGTAAAAATAAATTGTATTTGAAAGTTGATTACTATTTATTACATCAAAAATACGATGTAATAAATAAGTTAAATACCATACAGGCTTGAATTTCTTAATAAGGATGTTAAAAATCATTTGTGAATCAGTCTCTAAACTGTTATGCTTAAAATGAAATGGCACAAAAACCATTAGAGCCAAAAGAACTGCATAGCATTCTGCCATAAGTGGAGAAGAGGCAAAGATAGATGATGCAAAGAAAAACAAGTAGATTTCATTATAATCCCTAAAAAAACCTCTAGCAGTAGCAGCAATATGAGACCAACTAGCATCAATGTTGGCCTTTAGCCAATCATAGTTAGGAGGTATTGATCTGGGACTGCGAACAGCCTCAAAATTCAATATTCAAAAGATAGTTTCAGTTTAGTTTTGCAAATAGATTAATTTAATAATTAAGCGATCACCCGTATACACAAGTATATGTATCGTTCAAGTAATACATGACTATAATGGAGTCCTGGTTATTGATCCCATGAGGAAGGCAAGAACTCTTTAAAATATAGCAAAGATGTTGAAATCCAATACTCAATTCATAACGCAAGTTCAAGTACTATTTAATATGCTAATGCAAAGATAACAACAATTAGATTTACTACAAGTTATTTCTAAATTTTCTAAGCAGGATTAACTTGCACACACACTAAGTTTTGTAATTGAAAGGTTTATATATGGAAAAGTGTCTTTCCTCTTGGAATGATTCTATGGTGAGTGATTGATATAGATTGACAATATAATTATATTGTGCCAAATAGAAACATTCATATTATTTATCCTTGTCAGAGTGCCTCCTCTTCCAAGTATGAGTAGAACATTGACAAATCCTAGGCTTAGTCACTAAATCCATGGTTAGGCTAGGAGGATACTGGCTCTCACTTCAAAGCTCCCACTTCCCTTCACCTGAAGGCTAACCCTAGCTTTAGTTACCAAACTTTAGGACCAAATTGGGGATTTCAGCCTGTCACTCTAAAACCTCTAATTCGACACCCATTAAACCATATTTCCTTATTTATTTGCACTCAATTCCCATGAACTACGTATCTCATTCATGGATATTGAATGGATTCTCGACTATTGTTGTAGAACACTTAGTCCTTTTAGATTGAATGTTTCACAACAAATTTTAACAATTCAATTGGCCAGATCAAAAAGTAAATGAAGTTTGAAATGGAAAACCATCACAGTTTCTTTAACATTTTTATGGCACATCAAATCTACATCAACACTTCACCACATCTCATTGGAAGAAGAAAGACAAGGAAATCTACTCAGAACTCATGAGGAAGATACTACAAAACATGAATTATATATATAAAAGCAAAGTTATACAAACACAAAAGTAAATACAACTTATCTCTTTCTCTTCCCCAAGTAAATCTCTTGTAATTCCTTTGAATCCTTTTCTTTCTTCTCTTAAACACTCAATTCCCTCTTTAGAATGGTAAGGAAGAAGCAATCTCTTACTTTACTCCTTCTCCTACACTCCTTCGAGAAGAATCCCTCATAGTACAAGACTTCTACACACTTTCTACAAACTCTAACACTCTCTTATCTCATCCATAACACACCCTACTCTCTCATACGCCCACACCCCTTTCTTTTGGTGTTCAAAATAGTCTAAAATAAGTTAGAAATGAATTCCCCAAGATTTTCTTCAAGCACCCCTTCAAAAGTAGTCCAAATACATTGAATCTGATTTCCACCAACTTTGGGCACGACGGCTCCGGATAGGAGCACTCGGAGGCACTAGGCCGCCAAACGTTGTTTGAACTCTCTCGAACTCAGGCGCCGCGTGATGCCAAAATTCAATTTTCTTAATTTTACTCCTTTTTGCTCCAAATTCGTTCCTTTTCGCTTCCTTTTGCTCAAATCACCTAAAATTATCATACCTGCAACAGAAACATGAAAAATACCTTCCATTAAAATATAATATCACCAAAATTGAGTTAAATTATATAGCAAAAACCTAATATATTTTTGGTGCATCAAAGTCCCCCAAACATAACTATTACTTGTCCTCAAGTAATCCTTTTACTTCATAAAAATATAACTAAAAGTAGTGAACTTATCACTTATAGAAGACTATGCTTTTTGATTTAAATGAATATAATGACAAGACTCTAGAACAAATTAGGTTTAAATCTAATTAAGGCTTTTAGTTAATTAAATGTTTTTAGGTAAGGATTAATTAGTAATTAGACCTAATTAAGGTTTAGGTCTAATTAGGGTTTTTAATTAATAACATCTTATTTAGGAAAGGTTTAACTGGGTTAATTAGACCTAATTAGGGTTAAGGTCTAACTAGGGTTTTGAATTAATTAAACCTTCTTTAGGTAAGCTTTAATTAGGTTAATTAGATCTAATTAGAGTTTATGTCTAATTAGGGATTATGATTAATTTAATCTTATAGGTAAGGTTTAATTGGGTTAATTAGACTTAATTAGGGTTAAGTCTAATTAGAGTTTTTAATTAATTAAACCTTATTTAGGTAAGGTTTAATTTGGTTAATTAGTCCTAATTAGGGTTTAGGTCTAGTTAGGGTTTTTAATTATTTAAACCTTATTTAGGTTAGGTATAATTGGTTTAGTTAGACCTAATTAGGGTTTAGGTCTAATTAGAGTTTAGGATTAATTAAAACTTATTTAGTTAAGGTTTAATTGGTTTAATTATACCTAATTAGGGTTAAGTATGATTAGGGTTTTAATTAATTAAACCTTATTTTTGGTAAGCTTTAATTGGGTGAATTAGACCTAATTAGGGTTTATGGTTAATTAAATCTTATTTAGTTAAAGTTTAATTTAGTTAATTAGACCTAATTAAGATTAAGTCTAATTAGGGTTTTTAATTAATCAAACCTTATTTAGGTAAGGTTTAATTGTGTTAATTATACCTAATTAAGATTTAGGTCTAATGAGGGTGTAGGATTAATTAAACGTTATTTAGGTAAGGTTTAATTGGGTTAATTAAACCTAATTAGGGTTAAGTTTAATTAGGGTTTTTAGTTAATTAAACCTTATTTAGGTAAGGTTTAATTGGGTTAATTAGACATAATTAAAGATTTTAATTAATTAAACCTTATTTAGGTAAGGTTTAACTAGATTAATTAGACCTAATTAGGGTTTAGGTCTAATTAGGGTTTATGATTAATTAAATCTTATAGGAAAGGTTTAATTTGGTTAATTAGAACTAATTAGGATTAAGTTTAATTTGAGTTTTAAATTAATTAAACCTTATTTAGGAAAGGATTAATTGGTTAGTTAGAACTAATTAGGGTTAAGTCTGATTAGTGGTTCTTAATTAATTAAACCTTAATTATGGTTAAGTCTAATAAGGGTTTTAAATTAATTAAACCTTATTTAGGTAAGGTTTAATTGGGTTAATTAGACCTAATTAGGGTTTAGGTATAATTAGGGTTTATGATTAATTAAACCTTATTTAGGTAAGATTTAATTGGGTTAATTAGACCTAATTAGGGTTAGGTCTAATTATGGTTTGTTTTGACTTAAACCTAATGTAATTAAGGTTTAAGGTAATTTATTAGGTCTAATGAGGGGTTAGACCTAATTTTGGTTTATTTTGACTTATACCTGATGTTATTAAGGTTTATGGTGATTAATTAGGTCTAATGAGGGGTTAGACTCGATTAGAGTGTATTTTGACTTAAACCTAATGGTATTAAAGTTTAAGTAGGTTAATTAGGTCTAATAAGGGATTAGACTTAATTAGGCTTTGTTTTGTGTTAAACGTAATGTAAGTAAGGTGTAATTAGGTTTACTTTAAGGGATTTAAACCTAACGTAGGAATTCTTTAGGGTTTAAAATATAGTTTTTTATAATTTATTATTCTAAACCTAAATATCCAAATTTTTATTTTAAAGTTTTTTAAGGTTAGAGATTGTCATTATTAGGATTCATGTCATCATCCAAAGATTTATAACCAATTCTCAAATTTTAATTTTCAATTTCCTAATTATTGTAATTATTTTTTAAAATAATCATAAAGTAATGTTGAAAATTGTATATCTCATGCTAAGGACTTCCCCTAGACATGGAAAAATCATAGTATATCCCCAAAGATGAAAGGATCAATCTGTGAAAATTTCAAAATTTTTATACTTATAATTAATTTTTAATAATTAAATTACTCAGCAGAGTAATTAATAAATTAAAAATTAAATTTAATTCATCAAATCCAAATTTTGTTTTTATAATTTTTTCATTGTTCTTTTGAATCCAGGGGTATTTTTGTTATATTTTCTGATTTTTCTATGTTAAGATATGCTTTTTTGAAGATTTCAGCATTTAATTAAATAAGAAAATTCTAGATTTTCTTATTTATCCGCGTAGGCGCTAACTGAATCATCGGATCTGTCGAACACCATGCGGCGCTACGGGATTGGCCGGGTTTCCACACGGTAGGCGATGTGGATCCGTTTCGTATGATAGGATGCGCGGTTCTAAGAGATCACAACCATCCATTTCTAATACATAGAAATTGACGACATCCTGTCATCTCCTACAACCTAATGTATCCCGCAGACCATCCATATTCAGGTCATAAGATCTTGCTCATTTCTTCATGGATTTTTGTAAAATTTATTCCTAGAGTTTCATTTCAAGGAGACGAACACAACCATACAATGATGTCTAGGTTTCGAAATGACTTACTTTACAAATGCCCAAACCATAACAAGACTTAGGTCAAAATGGCCATACCTAATCTTGATGAAGTGAAGCTTCAATCAAGCTTGACAGACACGATCGTTGAGTCCTTACGAAGCTTCCCTTATGCTCAATTTGAAGTGAAATTAGGTGGAGGTATGATTTCACTGAAATGGGTTCACGGCTTGGTCTTGGAATGGGTTATGGCTCTTGGGAATTGTTGACCTCATTTTTGATGAGGTCTTCTCTTCTTCTCTTTAGTACTTAGGATCTAGCCTTAGGCTTTTCCTTTGGCCTGTCTTAGAGGACTAGAATTGGGACCCGCCTTTTAGAAATTCAAACCACTTCTAAACTCCCTGCAAACTCCACAAACTTGACTATAAACCCCTAATCACCTAGAGGGTTGAAATCAAATGTGGAAGTTTAAAGGATGAGTTCCTATAGGACTCTTTGGCCTTAGGACTGCCCTGGGTGGCCTGGTCGCAGTGAAGGAGCTGACTTACACTACACTTACACACTACATTTCCACACACTTCCTAAAACCACACCCATACCCGACTTAACCTCCCGACTCATGTAGGTGATTCACATGGATGGTCCTTAACCCCTAAGCCCTTGGCAAGAGGGTTAGGAACAACATAGTGAATGCCTCAAATGAGTTCTTTCATGGCTCATATGGGCTTGAAATGGCTTCATGGCTCAACCAAAATGATTTCTTCCCACTTGAATTCACCCAATCTTCAATTTCCCAAATTTTCAATTTTTGACCCCCGAGACCCTACACCTACTAAACCTACCCAAAACCTTTGAAATTACCCAAATTTTTGCAAAATTTCCAAATTACCCAAAATTTTCCAAAATCAATCCCAAACATCTCCACATCACTTAAATTGATCATCCATACCCAAAAATACCAAAGATTCCAAGAATACCCCCAATACCCTCCAAATAACCCAAAATACCCTTCTTGGCCTAAAAATCCAAAAATTCAAAAAATTCCCAGAAAATTCCAGAAAATCCTAAATATTCCCAATTTCATTTTGTCAAACTACACCATGGGACAATTTTGTCAATTTACCCCACTTTGGTCAAAACCCCCAAATTGACCCATTTTAACCCAAAGTGGACCCAATGTTAAACCAAACCTATCCAATTGACCCAAATTCTGGTCCAATTCAATTCTAAACTTCAATTCAACATCCCCAATACCAATCTAGACCAAATCCAAGTCCAATTTGGTTGACATTTGGATCCAATTCCACTTTTGGCCTTAAAGCCCAATTTTGGCCTAAACCCAAACCTAACCCAAATAGGCCCAAACCTCAAAATCAAAACCCAACCAAAGCTATAACCTCTTTGAAACACTCCCATAAACATTTCTAAACATTTATTTTACATCAATTTCAACTCTAGCCCAACATTGGCCCAACTTGGCCCACTTGGACCTATATTGGCCCATTCACCAAAAGAATTCAAATCCAACCCAATTCAAGTCCAAACTACCCCAAATTTGCTTCAAGTCACTCATGACACATCCATGAGCTAAACCCAATAATTATTTGGCCCAACCTCTTTACAAAATTTCATCCCAAAATCCATTTTAAAATTCAAGAGCCCACTTTCCTAATCCATCTTAAAAGCCCATCTAAAACCCTTTCAAAAAAGCCCAAAATTCTTCCAAAGCCCATATGACATTTCCCCTCATCATACTTTCAATTAAAATCATCCCTAAGTCCTAAATTCATCATCAAATAATTCCAAATCAAGCCTCATGCCAAATCACCCCTAAATACCAAAATTTTCCTTAAATCCATTTCCATGAAATTGACTTCACTTTTCCCAAGCCAAATGGAGCCATGGAGCCATGCATAAGCCATATGCAAGCCATGAGAGCCTCTTTACATGTCACCATGCCATTTTGGGCAAAAGGAGGAGGCTCTTTCCTTAACTCCTAAAGGTGGTTAACCACTTACATGATTCCACTAAACCATGCTTAAGCCTAATTGTACTTGGATTGTGACTTGACCCCACTAATCAAGCCGATCCAAATCACTTTCTCCTCAGCCTAAACCGGGCCTTGGGTGGTGCACCTAGCCCAAATGGGTGGGTTGACCCATTTAGATCCAAATCTAGCCATGCCCCATTCCACTTTGGATCAAAGCCTTTACACATGTCCATGGCCAATTGATTGCACAAACCTCCAGCCCCGACCCACCGACCCCGAGGGTGACCCATGCTCGGCCGGCCGGCCACCGAGCCGCCGGAAAACACCATGGCCGAGAGCTCACATGTGAGCCAACATTGAAATTCTCACTTGCCGAGCCGCCCCATCCCTAGTGGTCACCATGGCCGATCTTCTCCTCACTCGAAGCAGGCTCGATCCCAAGCCCTAACTCTCCACAGGAGGCCCCCGACCAGCTCTATTTAAACTCCACCCCTCTCGGCCATGAGGGGAGCCAAGCACAAACCTTGCTCGAAACTCGCCAAAATTGTTCCAAACCCTTCACCATCCTTAGAGCAGTTGATCCCCAGGTGTCGATTTGCCCTAATCCCCACCAACGAGCCCGATTTCTCAGCCGAAATTCCACCCAAAACCAGGACACTTTGCCACGGTGAGCCAATCCTCAAATTGACTGGTCCTACACCTTCAGCTGGACCAAGAGGAGAAGTTTCCCACCGAAAGCCCCATCTCCGAGGCCACCTGGTTGCTCCGGCCCTCCAAGCTTTGTGATCGGTCGTGGTCACTTTCATAGCTAGGCAATTCACCGGACCAGGAGACTTCATCCGGAGCTTGTTGGGACCCAATCGAAGGTGCAACAACTCTCAGATTGAAGCCACACTTCTCTGAGCTAAGGTATGAGTTAACTATCCATCCCGAGCTTCTGGAGATTCTCCATTTCAAATGCCTTAGTTTCAATGCATGTTAGCCGTATAGATGTGTTCGTCTCTTCAAGACGAATCCATAGAGTATAAGAACGTAAAAATCCATTGAGAATCGAGTGAGATCTTAGGGATTTAGTGTGGACGGCTCTCGGGTGAGAACACTTGGGGACGATGAACGGATGCCGTCCATTCAATACACGCGCGCACGGACGGCCGAGATTGCGTCGGACCAGGAGACGGTACGAGAACCGCGGGGCCCGAGCTGCCGACTCGGGTGGCGGCGTCGAATGGGAGCGCGACGCGTGTGCGTTCGGAGCTGCCGAGGTTGACGCGGCGCCGCGTGGATAAATAGATAATTAGGGTATTTTCTTATTTATTTAATTCCCTAAACTTCAAAAATTCATATCTCTGTGTAGGAAAATCATAAAAATAAAATAAAAATACCTTCTTGCTCAGTGAACAGAGGAGAATAATGTGGAAAAGAAATCACTTAATTTCATCAAGTATTTTATTTTTTATAATTTATTTACTCTCTGCATTGTTTTAATTCTCCATGCATGCATACAATTCACCATGGCATGAGACCATAGGACTTTTGAAGCCTCCGAACTTGGGAACATTCCCCGAATTTTCCAAGGTCGAGGCCATCTCTGTGAAAAGTTATTTATTTTTCAAGCGCATGTTGCTCGTTTTGAGTATTTTAATTCCAAAAAATAGCATGTTGTGAAATAAATTCTAGGAAAATTTGGTGATGTTCCTTATGACCGGAGAACCCTAGGAAAAATAGGTTTTGGCTTAGTTCATTCAAAACAACCCTAATTGGCTTAAACACTCAAAATAGGTCTTTAATTAATTAGAGTTAACCAGGCATCAAATTGACTTGAAATCAATTCTCCACTGACCTTTAGGATCAGAGGAACCCACCATAAAAATTTGAGGTCAATTGGACTTGGTTAGCTTTACTAATTGGGTTGATTAAGTCACTTAGCCATTTTAAACTTTAAAAATTCATAACTTTTAAAATACTTTTCAAAAATTCACCAAATTGGTTTTGGAGCCTCTCTGGTATCGGGGAATCTAAGAAAATTAAAATTTCAATTTTCTAAAAAGTTGATTTTTAATAATATTTTAATATTTTAATAATTAAAAAATAATAAAAATCACAAAAATAATAAAATTCACCAAAATGTCACATTTTGAATTTTAATCACTTAGGAACAAATCCCATATTTTTCCTAAGTCTATTTAGTGAGATATTAAATTTTAAAGCCCTAGGGTAATTTTAAAATTAAAAAAAAAGGTATTTTCTAGCATTTTCACTAAAATAATTACAATAAATCATAGAAAAATTAGAAAATTGCAAAATTTGCTTCTCTAGTTTCCTTGATATCAGAGAGATTTTTAAAAAATATAAAATCCATTTTTCAACATTTATTTTATTTTTAAATTAATTAATACTCCAAAACTCAAAATAATTATAATAAAAATAATATAATTCAAAAAATCACCAAAATTGGTCCAAGTGCTTCTCTGGTCATTAGGAATGTCCCCTAATTTTCTTAAGGACAGAAACTTTCCCTTGGTCATATTATTAAATTCTCCTTGAAAATCTCTATTTTCCATCAAAATAATTATATAAATAAATTAAATACAGAAAAATCACATTTTCTCCTCTCATGTCTTTATTGACATATGAGTGAAGTCACATAAAAATTTCAAGTTCATTTGAGTTCAATTTAGTGAGTTATGAAATTATTAAGCTAAAGGGGTAAAATGGTAATTAAACTTTTAACCCTTAATTAAAACTTTAGGTTTAATAAAAAAATCAACAAGTAAAATATTTGATCTTAATCTGATTTGGATGATTGAAATTTAAATAATTAAAGGGTAGAAACCCATTAAATAATTTTAAAATGATTAAACTTTAATTAAATAATAGATTAAATTTGGAGGAATAATAAATTGGAATTATTAAAATAAGGGATATTTATTAGGAAGAGATTTATTCTTTAATTTAAAAAGTCCCTAAATTAATTATCCCATTAATATTCAACTCTTAATTAAAATGATAACTCAAATTTGAAACATTAAAAGACTTAATTAAATTATTAAACTCTTTTAAAATTTTAATTAAAATTAAAAATAAAGTAAATTAAGGATAAATTAAAATTAAATTAAATTTAACAATTAAATTAAATTAAATTAAATTAAACAATTGAATTAAATTAAATTAAATTAAATTAAATAAATTAAATTAATTAAATAAAATTGAATTAAATCAAATTAAATTAAATTAAAAAAAATTAAATTAAATAATTGAATTAAATTAAATTAAATAAAATTGAATTAAATCAAATCAAATTAATTAAACATCAAATCAAATTAAATCAAATTCAATCAAATTAAATTAAATTAAAACTCAATTAAAATTAAAATTAAATTAAATTAAATATAACATCACTTAAAACAGAAAAAAAGTAAATTTAAAAACAACTTGAACACTATTCCAAATTTAAACTCTTTAACTTAAACCAGATCATTTGAATACTAACTTACCCTTGAAAGCTTTAGTTATTATAACTCCTAAATGAAACATTAAATGAAGTCGTTACTTCACTCATAAGATATTCAAATGTCTTAATTCACTGGCAAGTTAACAAAACTTGAAATTCTTGGACGATTAATTCATTTGTATAATTAAATTCATTTGGACTTAAAACAATCCTAGAAATATTGAAAAGATGTTTAAGATCCTTCTTAAGCACTTCCTCGATATGATAGGACATTTATAAGAACAATTGAATTTGATTATTCTTTGATGAAGAAAATCGTCCTTAAACCAAAACACAAAGAACCTAGACGTCATAAGAAATGACTAGCTATAGGATTAGGAATTTGGTAGAAAACCATAACCTTTCCCTAGCTTTACCTAGGAACTTGCTTAAGTATGCTAATTGTGTTTTAAGTGCAGCTTGGGATGACGGGAAGACCCTCCGAGTACGCATTTGTATTATTGCAATTTACTTTCCCGCAATTTATTTTCCAACGAATTTACATTATTGCAATTTACTTTATTGCTAATCTGCGTTTATTTTTCTTGCATGATAAAACAACTGTTGCATGAAAACCCACACCTTTAGGATAGCCCCTAAAACTGAAACCAAAACTAAGTTAAAAGTCATTGCAAGATAAAATTCACCGCCACAACATTTCAAAATATAAAACAACTCAAAATTTAATCACAAACAGAACACAAAACTACAATTACAACTAAATTAAAACGTCCCGTTGGATGATCGGGAATACCTCGGATGATGTAACCTACGTGTTGCTAACGGGATTTCCCACGGTCTAAATGAAAGTGTGGAACTCATTCAGTTGAGTTTAGCAAATTCATCCGGACTAAGTGAATCCGATAAAAATAATGATGCCGGAAGGATGGAACCGAGTGGGATCTTAACCGAGTGTCGTTATAATCAACCTTAAGATTTGTTTTAATCAAAATACAAAACACTTGGAAAATTAAGACTTCTCTAGACCAAAACACTTCTCTCATCTCCCGATTTATGACTTCTAAAAACTAAACCTCGCAACAATAAGGAGCTCGGAGCATGGTGGGCAGACACGGCCATCGTCATCAGCAAAACTTGAACCTACTTCAAGCAAAACTTTTCTAGAATTAAACAACCAAGCCATAGGACTTCGAGGTAGCTTGCACTAGTGCGACATAAATCCTCGACTCTTCGTTAGGCATTTGCATTGCAAATTAAGCCCTAACCTGGTCTTAGGATTCCGAGGTAGTCGTCCGATACGACAATAAACCCTCACATCTTCTAAGCTATTTGTTTGATTTTATCATACAAATATAAGTCCTAATTAATTAAAATTAGCAAGATTGAAATACTAAATAAACATTAGGACTTTCCTGAATTCAAACCAAACAATAGGATAGTCGGGAAATTATCGAAGTTCACTTCGAATCAGTGATTTCTCCTACCTCTCTTCCTTTGGATTCACAAAACAAAATGTTCCAAAACTTGATCCATTCCCTATTGAAATTCCAAAATTCAATCTTTGAAAACCTTAAACTTTGAAATTCTTGAGAGCAAGAATTATTGGTTATTATCGAGAGTTTTCTTAGGTGATTCCCGTCACTTAAGATGTAATTAACTATAGGGGCTTGCCCTTATAGGGAATTTTAAAGAACCCGAGTAATATAAACCCTCGTTTAATGTTTTCATATTAAGCGAGGGAAACTCATTCGGCTTATAAAATTGGTTCGCGGACCAAACGGATGTCACTAATCTTCTAGTTTATTTAATCGAAGCCCCACCATCAAGCGATTGTGTCCATCCTTAGGGATAGATACACGGTTTGTGGTGCGGTGCTCGTTTATATAAACTATTTGGGATGTGAGATCGGTTTAATCTCATATCTTAAAACCTTCAAATTTAAAATTATTTCCAAAATCAAATACTACTTTTCAAATTATTTATTTTAATTAAATTAAAAATTCGCCGATGCATTTCTGTTAGGCGACCCCTTCTTCAAAATAAAACACGACCTAAAAATATGCCGACAGGATTTCTGGCGACTCCGCTGGGGAAGATTCCTCTCTCCATTATAATCAAATAATTCTGTTTTCAAAAATCGGTAGTGTATCCATGTCCCTAATGGATCAAACTACCCTTCTTTCCGTTGGAATACTATGTTCATTTCTATCTTGAGCAAGTATAGCCAACATTCTCTCGGATTTAGGAGCCACTCTGTTTAGACACCCCTAAGCGGAGAGGTTCCGAGATCCTTTTACCTCATTTACGAGGTAGGGTGGACCCCGATAGGTGTTAGTTTAGGAGTGATCCTTCGAGTCGGGAAGTCTTGCTTAAGACTTTCTTTTCCTTTCGAATCGGATTCCTTACCTTCTCACACCTTTCGAACATTCCGTTCTAAATAAACAAACCCTCTAATAAGTGATTCTTTTAACAAATGATTCTTTTTTATAAATACATGAACAAAGAATGAGTTCGGACTCTTTTCAATTCCTTTCTTTTCGTCCCGAAGAAAAGAAGCATAACTCGGACCGACAACCGGAATCTACCTTGCGAAATGGAAGCCCCGAAATTGATTTTCTCCTTCACCAACGGATCGGACTTCGCCGTCTATAAGGATGAGCCGCCCAACAATGGGGTCATCCGATTTGGACGAGGGTTTGAAAACACGAACGTCAAGGTCACCGACGTCTCCCTCTTTGCACCGACGAACAAGGTATCCGAAGCCGAGGAACCACCGCTCGAGTTCAACCTTAGGTCGACCCAAGAGTTTCCTCCCCGCAAAGGGTCCCGACTAGGAGGAGTACTGCCGTCCGCGGGAGGACCGTTCTTACTACCCCCACCGGTCTAGTCGTTTCCGCACCTACCCCGACTTCGCCAAATCAAAGGGGAAAGAAATCCGTAACTATGGTAAACCCGTTACCGTGGAGGGTACGGATCTTCCTGTAAGACCTTCGTCTTCGAAATCGGGTCCGAGTTCGAAGATTCCGTCGCCGACAAAAACCCAAAGAAGAAATAGAAATAGAAGGATCGCCGGGGAAGCCGTAGCTGCCGAGATTGCCTTCCTGGAGGAAATTCCGCAGTTGCCGGAATATACACCGCTACCGGAATATACACCACCGCCCGACTACATACCACTTTTGGGAGGAAGCGGGTTCCATCCCCTCTCCGCCGCGAGAGGATGAGGAGAATGTCCGCAAGATTGCTGCCACATTACCTCGACCCGCATACTACAACGATAGCCGCAAGAAAAGAACTAGAACTACGCCGTTTGCTCGACTGCAAACTTTGGTAGAAAAGCTAGCAAAGAAGGAAAACTGCCCCGTGTCGGAAATTCTACGGAGAATAGGACGAGTGCCAGTCAAATCCCGTCTTGGGCCCCGAGTAGAACCCGCCGTCATGATAGAAAAGCCAAGCAAGAGAATGAAGGCTAGCCCGCCTGTCGTAGTATCAGGATTACAGATTAGGGAGGATACCACCTTCCAGTATTTGGCCGACGGACCATCCGGTCCTGGACCTTCTGTCGCTAGAAGGATGGTGTGGCGTCCACTACGGGGCGAGTTGAGATTGAAACAACGGCCGAGAGAGAAAGTCTCGCCGGGAGGCTCGAATCCGAAGAAAGCGCTACTCGCGATGAAGGGGACTCGTGAAAAAGGACCCGGCAACCATCGCATGACAACCACAAAGATACACGAAAGCTCCGCTAGAAGATGCCATGGAAAAGTTGAGAACCGACATCCGACGGTTGGCAAAAGAAAGAGAAGAAAAGTTCGGAGATGAGATCGACTCATCGGAATTCATGGACAACGAATATGCGAAATCAACATGGTTGAGACACGAGCTTCATCGGCTTCTCAAGGTGCTCCTGCAGCTGCGCAGAAGAGAGGAGCCGAGGCGATGAAGAGACGGCTTCGGGAAAAGGACGACACGATCGCTCAAATGGCGAAGAGGATGGAAGAGATGGCCATAGCTCTAGCCACTCTCCAAAGTCAAGTACAACCACATAGAGAGACACCCCCAGAGGTCATTCACATCGTAGATGGAGGAAAGGAGATTACATCCGTCAATGGGGATGACCAGCTGAAAAAGGATACAACACAAAGTATGATCCCTGAAAAGGATATCAAGAACTTGGTAGAGCGACGAGTGCGAGAAGCCTTAGCACAATCGAAGAACGGGACATCCATTCGGACGGGTAGACCTTACCCGGAAGAATTCGACGCCGTCCAATACCCGAAAGGCTTCGTACCACCTCTCGTTTAAGACCTTCGACGGAACCGGGAACCCCCGACAGCATGTTGCACACTTTCGTGCCAGTTGTTGCAATGCCGGCGGGAGCGATGCGCTACTCTTCCGACAGTTCGTTAGCAGTCTGTCAGGAATCGCCTTCGACTGGTATGCAGAATTGCCAAATGGTTCGGTGAAGACGTTCTCAGAGCTAGAGAACCTCTTCATCAAGCGATTCGTCGGAGCTCAGCACCACATCACTATAGGTGATTTAGTGGTAGAGAAACAAAGGCCGAATGAAACTTTGGTGGATTACATACTTCGATGGAGAAACTTAAGCATGAAGTGTGAACCACAACCGCAAGAACAACATGCGATCGGCATCTTGCTTAAAAGCATTCATGGCCCGATAAGCACTTCTCCTCAAGGGATTCACTATTAAGACTTTTGAGAAGTTGTTAAGCAAGGCCGGAAGCTTGCAAGAAGAGGCGAAGCAATTAAGTTTTGCCGACAAGACGGACAAGCGAAGCCGGTGAAGACCTTCGAGAAGAAATGCGGGGTCGTTGCGGCGGTTGACAAAGGCAAACAACCGATGCAAATACCACCGTAACGGCCGCGACGAACCACAACAAAATTACCGAGCAACCACGATCCGAGTTATCAGTCGTCTCCGCAGTATGAACAACCGTCCCGTCCGCAACGTACATTGAGGGAGCTTCTGAGCAGAGAATATCCGTTCAAGAATGAAGCGGTACCGAAGATGTTCCGCAGCTTAATGAAAACTCCAGATTTCCAGCTGCCAGAGCCCAAAAGACCAGAGGAAGTCAACAAGAAAGGTGATCCCAACTTTTGCCCCTACCATCGGATGCTTGGGCACAAGATAGAAGACTGCATTACCTTCAAAAGTTGGCTCAACGACAACCTTCGGAAAGGAAATATAACAATCCCGAAGGAGTACATGAAGGAACCCCAGAAAGGAGGTTCCGTCAATGTTATCTCAACCGATCCCGTCATCCCGATAGATCCCTATGCAACTGACAATGGATGGACTACCGCTCGGACGAGATCTTCGAAGAAGATTTTAGATAATATCCGAACCGCTTCGGTGCGAGCTTCAATTCGTAGTTCGAGACCCGTTAAGCCGTACTATCACTTGCGATAGAAGAACCACCTCGACGAGGAGACAATCGAAGAGAAGAAGAAAATTGACGAAGAAGAGGGGACCGAGATTCCTAAGGCTAGGACTAGGGGCCGCTTATCCTAGGATAGTTGTTTCCGATTCGGGGAGAAATCCCTCGAACCTCCGATTTTGTATGATTATCCGCTCACTTCGGTGACATCATATAATGATAAGGGTGATGGCGTTGGCTACGTTTTGATCGTTTCTAACGATTACGTAACTAGCGACAATCCGGGCGTCGATTTCGATACCAACAACAATTCTCAAATCATACAAGATCTCGACGATCAAAATGACGAAGAAGACATCCATCAAGGAGGCTACGAGAGTTCAACTAGCAACGGCTCTATCCGCGAGTTTCGAGGAGCTCCGAGTTACGATAGAGTTAGAGCCTTCGGATTTTGAAGATAATCCGGAAGAGCCGGTCATTCCGATTCGGGAGGAGACACCGACAAACTCAACACTAGATTCGAAGAAATTACGAAGTCAACCTAAGAAGTGGAAAAGTTCTACCTCCGAGAATGGGTCCAAAAGACAAAGGAAAGCAGGTGGTTGTTCAAGAAGAACCAACCCCAGCGGAAGAAATACCCATTCGAGAAGAAGCCGAGACGCAGGAGAACAAAGTGGACTACAACGTGCTAGCCCATCTTAGGAAACTACCGGCCAAACTGAGCATTTACGATGCTCTCATCTTATCAAAGGAGATGAGAGAAGCTCGATCGAGGCCTTACTTGATCCGGAAATTTGCTTAGCTCGAATGGCCGGGAGATTCCTTGGATGAGGTTTGCTCGTTAAAGGAACAACGAGGTGTTACCTTCACGGACAATGACCTACTACTTGGGACGGCGGATCACAACCGACCGTTGTACATTTCGGTTATAATTTGGAAGTTTACGCTCTCCGGAGTTTTGGTGGATCCGGGAGCATCAATCAATATAATGAGTCTTCGAACACTAGCATACTTGGAAATTGATGCTCGTGTGCTCGAGGCCGACAAAATGTTATTAAGAGGATTCAACCGTAAAGGAGAAAGAGCCCTCGGGTCAATAACGCTACCGATGAAGACCGGTGATTTAGCAAAGACAACCGCAAAATTTCATATAATCGATTCGAAACGTCGTTCAACGCTCTCTTGGGCCGACCATGGATACATGAAAACGGGAAGGTACCATCATCTCTACACCGAGTGCATCAAGTACTACGATGGAGGGGAACGAGTGCATCAAAGGTGACTTACAACCATTCTCCGTACATGAGATTGGAGTCCATGAAGATGCGACTTATTATGCACCGCCAAAGAAAACAATCTTCTCCGGAGATATCGTAACAAATGAAGCAAAGAAAGTTCGAGACAACGAAGAACCCGAAGTTCTAGTCCAACGATCACTCACCACTCCCTTCCGGCGAGATGGTGAAGGTTTCTCCACAACTCGCATCCGAGGTCGAGGCCGGGGACGAGGCCGTGGTAGAGACACTAGGACAATTGGACGGAAGAAACCAGCCATCAATGTTGATTGGGAAGATAGTTCGAAGAGGAAAAAGAAATCAAGCAAGAAGCGACAACAATAAGTCGAAAGAAGCCGCAATACAAGATCTCCCTCGAAATGAAAAGAACGAAGAATACAAATCAATGTACGAGAAGATTAACCACTACGTACATACTATGACCCTAACTCCGATCCATTCTAATAAGATCGAGGGTATGGAGGTCAAAGAGGTACGTAGTGACGGTGCAAAGCCAATCAAATTCTACCGTGGTGCTTCTTCCTCCAAAACTGAAAATAATGTACAATTCGAAGATGTCACTTCATCAGAATTAATGGAATTACCTTTTGAGTGGTACTCTCCCTGTGTTCAAAATTTAATTCAACGTGGTTTCTTACCTCAACAATGGACAAAAGGCCAATCACAACATTTTGAAAAGTTATGGAATAACTCCGGCCGTTCACCCAATTCAAAGTATGGACTCGGATTCGGCACAGTAGGGTCAGTTGACGATGCCGAATTTTGCTTGGTTGTCACTTGCAAGTCCAATGAAAACCGCATGGAAACTACGGACGAACTCGAAGATTTACAAATTGGAGATGCTCCACGTGAACTCGAAGAGGAAATTAAATCCACAATAGATGAGTTAACGGAAGTTAACTTAGGTACTAGCGAAGAGCCTAGACCTACCTTTGTTAGCTCCTTACTCGATAAAGAAGACTCCGAAGAAATAATCAAGTTATTAATGGAATTTAAGGATCGTTTTGCTTGGAGCTACGATGAAATGCCGAGATTAGCCCCGGAGGTTGCGATCCATAAGCTAGGAGTGGATCCTACTTCGTTCCGGTCGGACAAGGTCCCGAAGAATGCATCTAGAAATCGAACAACAAGTCATAGCCGAAGTTAAAAAGCTAATAGACGCTAAATTTGTCCGTGAAGAACAATACCCGACTCGGTTAGCCAATGTGGTGCCGATCGAGAAGAAGAATGGTCGAATCGGAATTTGTGTGGACTTCGGAGATTTAAACAAGGCATGTCCAAAAGATGAATTCCCTCTACCGATTCCGGAACCGATGATCGATATTGCTTCGACACATGAAATATTCTCATTCATGGATGGATCTTCGGGATACAACCGGATAAAAATGGCTCCGAGAAGATGAAAAGCTTACGGCATTCGGAACGCCGATCGGAGTATTTTGCTACACGGTGATGCCATTCGGATCGAAGAACGCAGGAGCAACCTACCAAAGAGCAATGACAAGAATTTTTGATGATCTCATCCACAATCAAGTCGAATGCTACGTGGACGATGTCGTCATCAAAAGCAAAGTAAAGGAAAACCACTCGTATGATTTGAGAATTGTTTTCGAACGATTAAGACAATTTAACCTTAAGATGAATCCCTTAAAATGCGCCTTCGGCGTCACCTCCGGAAATTCTTAGGATTCGTTGTCCGACATCGTGGAATTGAAATCGACCCGGAGAAGATTAAAGCCATCTTAGAAATGCCGCCTCCCAAAACCTTAAAACAATTACGATCTTTTCAAGGGAAGGCGGCATATCTTCTACGCTTTATCTCAAACTTGTCAGGTAGGTGTAGGCCTTTCTCGGCACTAGTTAAAAAGGACGCCAAATTTATTTGGGAAGAGAAATGCCAGAAGGCCTTCGAAGACATTAAACAATATTTAATGACACCTCCTGTCTTAGCAGCCCTGAGTCTCGAGTAGACCGTCGATACTTTACACCGCGGCTTTAGATGACTCTCTCGGAGCCTCGTTAGCCTGGTGTCGATGATGAGGGTAAAGAAAATGCTCTTTACTACTTAAGCCGTCGTTTACTCCCGACGGAAGTAAGGTATCCCGCAATTGAAAAGCATTGTTTGGCCCCGATCTTCGCCGCTCAAAAGCTCGGGCACTACATGCTTTCTCATAAGGTCAACTCGATTTCGAAGTTTAATCCATCGCAATACTCGATGACTCGTCCAACACTTTCCGGCGGACTTGCCGGATGGTCGATGATATTATTGCAATTCGATATAACTTTCGTGCCTCCGCGTGCCGTAAAGGGACAAGTCTTAGCGGACTTCCTCGCGACACACCCTTTGCGGCCGAATCTCCTCTCAATGATGATTTGCCGGATGAACAAATAATGAACCTAGAAGACCCCGATGATCGACGTTGGGAATTATATTTTGACGGAGCATCTTCGAGACACAAAGACGAAGAATCGCAAGTGATAGTGCCCGGTAAGGCGGGAATCGGGCTAATCTTTATAACACCGGAGCGGGGGATGTTAAGATACTCCTACCACTTGACGGAACCGTGTACAAACAACGAAGCGGAATACGAAGCCCTCATAACGGGATCGGAATTAACCATTCAAATGGGGATAACGGACATCAACATCTACGGGGATTCACGGTTAATCATTCAACGGATCGTCGGACAATACGGAATTTTTAAAGCCAAGACTCGAACAATACTTCCGAGTATGCACATACAAGTTGTTGGAACAGATTCCAAATGTGACAATCTACAAAATTCCTAGAAAAGAGAATGCTTTAGCGGATGCTTTAGCCCGTCTCGCAAAAGAATTTGCTCGTTTGCAAGATGAATCGGTGGAAGTGTCGGTTCACGGACGTCGGGTCCTATCGCGGCTCGACATAGACACGATACACAAATCGGAAGAAGAAAAAGAATCGGTTGCGGCAGTGACGGAAAACACGAAGGTTGGCGACGGCCATTGATGAACTACTCGCAAACAGGAAAGCTACCGGAGGATAGGTCGCTAGCCCATCGGATCAAGAAAAGAACTCGTCCTACGCATTAATAAACAACACATTGTACGAAGGTCTTTTGATCAAATGTGGCTAAGGTGCCTAAGCGGGTCCGAGGCCCGTGAAATTGTTAAAGAAGTGCATTCGGGACTCCGTGGCGCTCACCGGTCGGGTCCAAAAATGAAGATGAAAATTAAAAGACTAGGGTACTACCGGCCCTCGATGATGACCGACCGCATGAAAATCGCCAAGAGGCGTCACCAATGCCAAGTGCACGGAGTGGTTCTACACCAACCTCCAAATGTGCTACACCCGACAATTGCGTCGTGGCCGTTTGAATGTTGGGGCACAGATATAGTGGGTCCGATAGAACCACCATCTTCGAAAGGACATCGCTTTATTCTTGTGGCTACAGATTACTTTTCCAAGTGGGCGGAAGCGATTCCACTTAGAGAAGTGAAAGCACACCACGTGCTCGCGGCTTTTCAAGAACCAAGTTGTCTACCGTTTCGGAGTGCCGCGCAGGATCATCTCAGATAATGGGTCAGCATTCAGAAGCACACAAATCAACAATTTTGTCAGGAGACACGGAATCGACTGGCGATACTCGACAATTTACTACCCAAGAGCAAACGGTCTCGCTGAGGCTTTTAATAAAACTCTCGTTCAAATCTTAAAGAAAACCCTGGACGATAATAAGAGAAATTGGCACGAGAAATTGTTAGAAGCCTTATGGGCCTACCGGACAACCTTCGAACTCCTACTCGAAGCTACACCTTACGCTCCGGTGTATGGGTCCGAGGCAGTGTTACCTTTAGAGGTTCGACTTCCTTCACTCGGAATTGCGAGTTGCAAACAAGATCACGACGAAGAAAACGCCGGACTACGACTCGAAGAATTAGAAAGCTTGGAAGGGAAAAGACTTGCGGCGCAACAGAATTTAGAACTATACCAAGCTAAGATGGTTCAAGCCCATGACAAGCCGGGTCCGCCCAAGAACCTTCAAAGTTGGTGATTTAGTTCTCGTTCTCAAGAGACCTATTCTTGCACACCGCAAGATAGGAGGAAAATTTGAACCCACTTGGGAAGGACCGTTTGTGGTTGAAGCGGTATACTCGGGAGGTTCCTACCGGCTAGTGAATTGCCGGGGAGAACGACATATGCTTCCGATCAACGGACGATACTTGAAAAAATATTACGCTACTCGATGTTTCGAAGGAATGAATTCTTCATCCCTAAGAAACACGGGTGAAGTAATTACTTATGATTGGGTCCGAACTCAAAAATAAAATGTGCTAAAATAAATAAAATCATGATAATAAAGTTTTCCTTGTTTCCTTTTTCAAATCAAGATCTCTTTCCGGATCTTATCCTACTTCATTCCTGTTAAATTCGAAAATATAAAAAAAAAATCTGAAAAATGACAAACACTAAGTTCACATGAACATTAAATAAACAATAAAATAAAATTTGAACCATTAAAAGATAAAAAAAAATCAACACAAATCTCAAATTCCATCCTTCCAAACTTCAAAATCAAATTCCATCCTTCCAAACTTCAAAATCAAATTCCATCCTTCCAAATTCCGAATCAAATTTCAATCTTTTCAAATCTCAAATCAAATTCTCAATCGAATTCCAAATCCACTCTCGATCAAATTTCAAATTTGATCTTCCCAAATCTCAAATCAAATTCTCAATCAAATTCCAAATCCAATCTCGATCAAGTTTCAAACTTGATCTTCCAAATTTCAAATCAAATCTTAAATCGAATTTCTATCGAGTTCAAACTCATCCTTCCAAATTTCCAAATTTCCGAATTCAACCTTTCCAGGCTTCAAGTCTCAATCAAATTCAATTTCTTCCAGATCTCGAATCAAATATCAATACATCAAATCAAACTCTTTTGGGTCAAGGATTTTACATCCAAGACCGCACTGCTTTAGGATTCTTTTCCTATTGCACTGAAATACATCAAATTCAAACCTTTTGGGTCGAGGATTTTACATCCAAGACTGCACTGCTTTAGGATTCTTTTCCTATTGCACTGAAATACATCAAAATCAAACACTTTTGGGTCGAGGATTTTACATCCAAGCATCGCACTTGCTTTAGGATTCTTTTCCTATCGCACTGAAATACATCAAAATTCAAACATTTTGGGTCAAGGATTTTACATCCAAGACTGCACTGCTTTAGGATTCTTTCCCTATTGCACTGAAATACATCAAAATCAAACACTTTTGCGTCGAGGATTTTACATCCAAGACTGCACTGCTTTAGGATTCTTTTCCTATTGCACTGAAATACATCAAAATTCAAACCTTTTGGGTCGAGGATTTTACATCCAAGACTGCACTGCTTTAGGATTCTTTTCCTATTGCACTGAAATACATCAAAATCAAACACTTTTGGGTCGAGGATTTTACATCCAAGACTGCACTGCTTTAGGATTCTTTTCCTACTGCACTGAAATACATCAAAATTCAAACATTTTGGGTCAAGGATTTTACATCCAAGTACCTCACCGCTTTAGGATTCTTTCCTATCGCACTTCGAAATACATCAAAATCAAACACTTTTGGGTCGAGGATTTTACATCCAAGACCGCACTCGCTTTAGGATTCTTTTCCTACTGCACTCGAAATACATCAAAATTCAAACACTTTTGGGTCGAGGATTTTACATCCAAGATCGCACTCGCTTTAGGATTCTTTCCCTATCGCACCTGAAATACATCAAAATTCAAACTTTTGGGTCGAGGATTTTACATCCAAGACCGTACCGCTTTAGGATCCTTTTCCTATCGTACCTTGAAATACATCAAAATTCAAACATTTTGGGTCGAGGATTTTACATCCAAGACTCGCATTCGCTTTAGGATTCTTTCCTATTGCACCTGAAATACATCAAATTCAAACTTTTGGGTCAAGGATTTTACATCCAAGACTGCACTGCTTTAGGATTCTTTCCCTATTGCACTGAAATACATCAAATCGAATTCCGGGTTAAGGATTTTACATCCGAGTCTGCATTGCTTTAGGATCATTTCCCTATCGCAATGAAATACATCAAAATCAAACTCTTGAGGTTAAGGATTTTATATCCAACACCACTTTGCTCTGAGATCTCTTCTCATTGCAACGATTCAATCTAATCAATTCAATTTTCTTTCGAGGTTGGAGATGTTACATCTAAAACCTCAGAACTCCAATTTTAATTTCAAATCAAATCCTTCAAATTAATTTTGACAAACTTCAATCTAAAAAAAAAACTCCAAGTTGAAATCTAAACTCACACATCAAAACATAAATTGAAACAAAATAAAATCTAAATCGAAATTCCCCGCATCATGTGATTTGGGATTCACCTCCTTTTCCTTTCCCCGGCGAGAGTTCGAGAATCTCCGGTTTCGGAGATATACTTGACACTCCCCAGCGGAAACTCTTCTACTTCGTCCTAAGTTTGTCACTTGGACATCCGTGTTGGTTTTGTTGATCGCTTCGGTCAACACCAATACGCGCGGTGTGCTCCGTCGACTCACCACACCTATTGGGGGTCCATTTGTCGACCTCATTTTTGATGAGGTCTTCTCTTCTTCTCTTTAGTACTTAGGATATAGCCTTAGGCTTTTCCTTTGACTATCTTAGAGGACTAGAATTGGGACCCGCCTTTTAGAAATTCAAACCACTTCTAAACTCCCTGCAAACTCCACAAACTTGACTATAAACCCCTAATCACCTAGAGGGTTGAAATCAAATGTGGAAGTTTAAAGGATGAGTTCCTATAGGACTCTTTGGCCTTAGGACTGCCCTCAGGTGGCCTCGGTCGCAGTGAAGGAGCTGACTTACACTACACTTACACACTACATTTCCACACACTTCCTAAAACCACACCCATACCCGACTTAACCTCCCGACTCATGTAGGTGATTCACATGGATGGTCCTTAACCCCTAAGCCTTGGCGAGAGGGTTAGGAACAACATAGTGAATGCCTCAAATGAGTCCTTTCATGGCTCATATGGGCTTGAAATGGCTTCATGGCTCAACCAAAATGATTTCTTCCCACTTGAATTCACCCAATCTTCAATTTCCCAAATTTTTAATTTTTGACCCCCGAGACCCTACACCTACTAAACCTACCCAAAACCTTTGAAATTACCCAAATTTTTGCAAAATTTCCAAATTACCCAAAATTTTCCAAAATCAATCCCAAACATCTCCACATCACTTAAATTGATCATCCATACCCAAAAATACCAAAGATTCCAAGAATACCCCCAATACCCTCCAAATAACCCAAAATACCCTTCTTGGCCTAAAAATCCAAAAATTCAAAAAATTCCCAGAAAATTTCAGAAAATCCTAAATATTCCCAATTTCATTTTGTCCAACTACACCATGGGACAATTTTGTCAATTTACCCCACTTTGGTCAAAACCCCCAAATTGACCCATTTTAACCCAAAGTGGACCCAATGTTAAACCAAACCTATCCGATTGACCCAAATTCTGGTCCAATTCAATTCTAAACTTCAATTCAACATCCCCAATACCAATCTAGACCAAATCCAAGTCCAATTTGGTTGACATTTGGATCCAATTCCACTTTTGGCCTTAAAGCCCAATTTTGACCTAAACCCAAACCTAACCCAAATAGGCCCAAACCTCAAAATCAAAACCCAACCAAAGCTAAAACCTCTTTGAAACACTCCCATAAACATTTCTAAACATTTATTTTACATCAATTTCAACTCTAGCCCAACATTGGCCCAACTTGGCCCACTTGGACCTATATTGGCCCATTCACCAAAAGAATTCAAATCCAACCCAATTCAAGTCCAAACTACCCCAAATTTGCTTCAAGTCACTCATGACACATCCATGAGCTAAACCCAATAATTATTTGGCCCAACCTCTTTACAAAATTTCATCCCAAAATCCATTTTAAAATTCAAAAGCCCACTTTCCTAATCCATCTTAAAAGCCCATCTAAAACCCTTTCAAAAAAGCCCAAAATTCTTCCAAAGCCCATATGACATTTCCCCTCATCATACTTTCAATTAAAATCATCCCTAAGTCCTAAATTCATCATCGAAATAATTCCAAATCAAGCCTCATGCCAAATCACCCCTAAATACCAAAATTTTCCTTAAATCCATTTCCATGAAATTGACTTCACTTTTCCCAAGCCAAATGGAGCCATGGAGCCATGCATAAGCCATATGCAAGCCATGAGAGCCTCTTTACATGTCACCATGCCATTTTGGGCAAAAGGAGGAGGCTCTTTCCTTAACTCCTAAAGGTGGTTAACCACTTACATGATTCCACTAAACCATGCTTAAGCCTAATTGTACTTGGATTGTGACTTAACCCCACTAATCAAGCCGATCCAAATCACTTTCTCCTCAGCCTAAACCAGGCCTTGGGTGGTGCACCTAGCCCAAATGGGTGGGTTGACCCATTTAGGTCCAAATCTAGCCATGCCCCATTCCACTTTGGATCAAAGCCTTTACACATGTCCATGGCCAATTGATTGCACAAACCTCCGCCTCGACCCACCCGACCCCGAGGGTGACCCATGCTCGGCCGGCCGGCCACCAGGCCGCCGGAAAACACCATGGCCGAGAGCTCACATGTGAGCCAACATTGAAATTCTCACTTGCCGAGCCGCCCCATCCCTAGTGGTCACCATGGCCGATCTTCTCCTCACCGAGCAGCGTCGATCCCAAGCCCTAACTCCCCCTGGGAGGCCCCCCAGCCAGCTCTATTTAAACTCCACCCCTCTCGGCCATGAGGGGAGCCAAGCACAAACCTTGCCGAAACTCTGCCAAAATTGTTCCAAACCCTTCACCATCCTTAGAGCAGTTGATCCCCAGTGTCGATTCGCCACTAATCCTCACCAACGAGCCCGATTTCTCAGCCGAAATTCCACCCAAAACCAGGACACTTTGCCACGGTGAGCCAATCCTCAAATTGATCGGTCCTACACCTTCACCTGGACCAAGAGGAGAAGTTTCCCACTCGAAAGCCCCATCTCCGAGGCCACCCAGGTTGCTCCAGCCTCCAAGCTTTGTGATCGGCCGTGGTCACTTTCATAGCTAGGCAATTCACCGAGACCAGGAGACTTCATCTGGAGCTTGCTGGGACCCGATCGAAGGTGCAACAACTCTCAGATTGAAGCCACACTTCTCTGAGCTAAGGTATGAGTTAACTATCCATCCCGAGCTTCTGGAGATTCTCCATTTCAAATGCCTTAGTTTCAATGCATGTTAGCCGTATAGATGTGTTCGTCTCTTCAAGACGAATCCATAGAGTATAAGAACGTAAAAATCCATTGAGAATCGAGTGAGATCTTAGGGATTTAGTGTGGACGGCTCTCGGGTGAGAACACTTGGGGACGATGAACGGATGCCGTCCATTCAATACACGCGCGCACGGACGGCCGAGATTGCGTCGGACCAGGAGACGGTACGAGAACCGCGGGGCCCGGGCCGCTCGACTCGGGTGGCGGCGTCGAATGGGAGCGCGACGCGTGTGCGTTCGGAGTCGCCGAGGCTGACGCGGCGCCGCGTGGATAAATAGATAATTAGGGTATTTTCTTATTTATTTAATTCCCTAAACTTCAAAAATTCATATCTCTCGTGTAGGAAAATCATAAAAATAAAATAAAAATACCCTCTTGCTCAGATGAACGGAGGAGAATAATGTGGAAAAGAAATCACTTAATTTCATCAAGTATTTTATTTTTTATAATTTATTTACTCTCTCGCATTGTTTTAATTCTCCATGCATGCATACAATTCACCATGGCATGAGACCATAGGACTTTTGAAGCCTCTGAACTTGGGAACATTCCCCGAATTTTCCAAGGTCGAGGCCATCTCTGTGAAAAGTTATTTATTTTTCAAATGCATGTTCGCTGTTTTGAGTATTTTAATTCCAAAAAATAGCATGTTGTGAAATAAATTCTAGGAAAATTTGGTGATGTTCCTTATGACCAGAGAACCCTAGGAAAAATAGGTTTTGGCTTAGTTCATTCAAAACAACCCTAATTGGCTTAAACACTCAAAATAGGTCTTTAATTAATTAGAGTTAACCAGGAATCAAATTGACTTGAAATCAATTCTCCACTGACCTTTAGGATCAGAGGAACCCACCATAAAAATTTGAGGTCAATTGGACTTGGTTAGCCTCTACTAATTGGGTTGATTAAGTCACTTAGCCATTTTAAACTTTAAAAATTCATAACTTTTAAAATACTTTTCAAAAATTCACTAAATTGGTTTTGGAGCCTCTCTGATATCAGGGGAATCTAAGAAAATTAAAATTTCAATTTTCTAAAAAGTTGATTTTTAATAATATTTTAATATTTTAATAATTAAAAAATAATAAAAATCACAAAAATAATAAAATTCACCAAAATGTCACATTTTGAATTTTAATCACTTAGGAACAAATCCCATATTTTTCCTAAGTCTATTTAGTGAGATATTAAATTTTAAAGCCCTAGGGTAATTTTAAAATTAAAAAAAAGGTATTTTCTAGCATTTTCACTAAAATAATTACAATAAATCATAGAAAAATCAGAAAATTGCAAAATTTGCTTCTCTGGTTTCCTTGATATCAGAGAGATTTTTAAAAAATATAAAATCCATTTTTCAACATTTATTTTATTTTTAAATTAATTAATACTCCAAAACTCAAAATAATTATAATAAAAATAATATAATTCAAAAAATCACCAAAATTGGTCCAAGTGCTTCTCTGGTCATTAGGAATGTCCCCTAATTTTCTTAAGGACAGAAACTTTCCCTTGGTCATATTATTAAATTCTCCTTGAAAATCTCTATTTTCCATCAAAATAATTATATAAATAAATTAAATACAGAAAAATCACATTTTCTCCTCTCATGTCTTTATTGACATATGAGTGAAGTCACATAAAAATTTCAAGTTCATTTGAGTTCAATTTAGTGAGTTATGAAATTATTAAGCTAAAGGGGTAAAATGGTAATTAAACTTTTAACCCTTAATTAAAACTTTAGGTTTAATAAAAAAATCAACAAGTAAAATATTTGATCTTAATCTGATTTGGATGATTGAAATTTAAATAATTAAAGGGTAGAAACCCATTAAATAATTTTAAAATGATTAAACTTTAATTAAATAATAGATTAAATTTGGAGGAATAATAAATTGGAATTATTAAAATAAGGGATATTTATTAGGAAGAGATTTATTCTTTAATTTAAAAAGTCCCTAAATTAATTATCCCATTAATATTCAACTCTTAATTAAAATGATAACTCAAATTTGAAACATTAAAAGACTTAATTAAATTATTAAACTCTTTTAAAATTTTAATTAAAATTAAAAATAAAGTAAATTAAGGATAAATTAAAATTAAATTAAATTTAACAATTAAATTAAATTAAATTAAATTAAACAATTAAATTAAATTAAATTAAATTAAATTAAATAAATTAAATTAATTAAATAAAATTGAATTAAATCAAATTAAATTAAATTAAAAAAAATTAAATTAAATAATTGAATTAAATTAAATTAAATAAAATTGAATTAAATCAAATCAAATTAATTAAACATCAAATCAAATTAAATCAAATTCAATCAAATTAAATTAAATTAAAACTCAATTAAAATTAAAATTAAATTAAATTAAATATAACATCACTTAAAACAGAAAGAAAATAAATTTAAAAACAACTTGAACACTATTCCAAATTTAAACTCTTTAACTTAAACCAAATCATTTGAATACTAACTTACCCTTGAAAGCTTTAGTTATTATAACTCCTAAATAAAACATTAAATGAAGTGCTACTTCACTCATAAGATATTCAAATGTCTTAATTCATTGGGCAAGTTAACAAAACTTGAAATTCTTGGACGATTAATTCATTTGTATAATTAAATTCATTTGGACTTAAAACAATCCTAGAAATATTGAAAAGATGTTTAAGATCCTTCTTAAGCACTTCCTCAATATGATAGGACATTTATAAGAACAATTGAATTTGATTATTCTTTGATGAAGAAAATCGTCCTTAAACCAAAACACAAAGAACCTAGACGTCATAGGAAATGACTAGCTATAGGATTAGGAATTTGGTAGAAAACCATAACCTTTCCCTTAGCTTTACCTAGGAACTTGCTTAAGTATGCTAATTGTGTTTTAAGTGCAGCTTGGGATGACGGGAAGACCCTCCAGGTACGCATTTGTATTATTGCAATTTACTTTCCTGCAATTTATTTTCCGAACAATTTACATTATTGCAATTTACTTTATTGCAACTGCGTTTATTTTTCTTGCATGATAAAACAAGCTGTTGCATGAAAACCCACACCTTTAGGATAGCCCCTAAAACTCGAAACCAAAACTAAGTTAAAAGTCATTGCAAGATAAAATTCACCGCCACAACATTTCAAAATATAAAACAACTCAAAATTTAATCACAAACAGAACACAAAACTACAATTACAACTAAATTAAAACGTCTTCGTTGGATGATCGGGAATACCTCGGATGATGTAACCTACGTGTTGCTAACGGGATTTCCCACGGTCTAAATGAAAGTGTGGAACTCATTCGGTTGAGTTTAGCAAATTCATCCGGACTAAGTGAATCCGATAAAAATAATGATGCGGAAGGATGGAACCGTGGGATCTTAACCGGTGTCGTTATAATCAACTTTAAGATTTGTTTTAATCAAAATACAAAACACTTGGAAAATTAAGACTTCTCTAGACCAAAACACTTCTCTCATCTCCGATTTATGACTTCTAAAAACTAAACCTCTGCAACAATAAGGAGCTCGGAGCATGGTGGGCGAGCACGGCCATCGTCGTCGACAAAACTTGAACCTACTTCAACAAAACTTTTCTAGAATTAAACAACCAAGCCATAGGACTTCGAGGTAGCTTGCCTAGTGCAACATAAATCCTCAACTCTTCGTTAGGCATTTGCATTGCAAATTAAGCCCTAACCGGTCTTAGGATTCCGAGGTAGTCGTCCGATACGACAATAAACCCTCACATCTTCTAAGTTTATTTGTTTGATTTTATCATACAAATATAAGTCCTAATTAATTAAAATTGGCAAGATTGAAATACTAAATAAACATTAGGACTTTCTCGAATTCAAACCAAACAATAGGATAGTCGGGAAATTATCGAAGTTCACTTCGAATCGGTGATTTCTCCTACCTCTCTTCCTTTGGATTCACAAAACAAAATGTTCCAAAACTTGATCCATTCCCTATTGAAATTCCAAAATTCAATCTTTGAAAACCTTAAACTTTGAAATTCTTGAGAGCGAATTATTGGTTATTATCGAGAGTTTTCTTAGGTGATTCCCGTCACTTAAGATGTAATTAACTATAGGGGCTTGCCCTTATAGGGAATTTTAAAGAACCTGTGGTAATATAAACCCCGTTTAATGTTTTCATATTAAGCGAGGGAAACTTGTCGGCTTATAAAATTGGTTCGCAGACCAAACGGATGTCACAAAACTTCTAGTTTATTTGATCGAGCCCCACCATCAAGCAGTGTGTCTATCCTTAGGGATAGATACACGGTTTGTGGTGCGGTGCTCGTTTATATAAACTATTTGGGATGTGAGGTCGGTTTAATCTCATATCTTAAAACCTTCAAATTTAAAATTATTTCCAAAATCAAATACTACTTTTTCAAATTATTTATTTTAATTAAATTAAAAATTCGCCGACAGATTTCTGTTAGGCGACCCCTTCTTCAAAATAAAACACAACCTAAAAATATGCCGACACTTGCGATAGAAGAACTACCTCAACAAGAGACGATTAAATAAAAGAAGAAAAATGATGAAGAAGAGAAGACCGAGGCTCTCGAGGCTAGTACTGGGGCCGCTCTATCCTAGGATAGTTGTTTCCGATTCGGGGAGAAATCCCTCGAACCTCTGACTCTGTATGATTATCTGCTCACTCCGGTGGGATCTTATAATGATAAGGGTTATGGCATTGGCTACGTTTTGACAGTTTCTAACGATTACGTAACTAGCGACAACCAACCTAATCCGGACATCGATTCCGATACAAATAACAATTCTCAAATCATACACAATCTCGATGATTACAATGACAAAGAAGACATCCACCAAGGAGGTTACGAGAGTTCAACAAGCAATGAATCTATTTGCGAGTTTCGAGGAGCTCCGATTACAATAGAGTTAGAGCCTTCGCATCTCGAAGCTAATCCGAAGAACCTGTCATCCCGATTCAGGAGGAAACACCAGCAAACTCAATACCAGATTCGGAAGAAATCACAGAAGTCAACTTAAGAAGTGGAAGAGTTCTACCTCCGAGAATGGGTCCAAAGGACAAAGGAAAGCAGGCGGTTGTTCAGGAAGAACCAACCCCGGCAGAAGAAATACCCATTCGGGAAGAAATCGAGACACATGGAAATAAAGTGGATTACAACGTGCTAGCCCATCTTAGGAAACTACCAGCCAAACTGAGCATCTACGACGCTCTCATCTTATCAAAGGAGATGAGAGAAGCTCTGATCAAGGCCTTACTTCGATCCCGAAATTTGCTTAGCTCAAATAACCGGAGATTCCATAGATGAGGTTTGCTCGTTAAAGGAACAGTGAGGTGTTACCTTCACGGACAATGATCTACTACTTGGGACAGCCGATCACAACCGACCGTTGTACATTTCAGTCACAATCGAAAAGTTTATGCTCTCTAGAGTGTTGGTGGATCCAGGAGTATCGATCAATATAATGAATCTTCGAATGCTAGCATACTTGGAAATTGATGCTCGCGAGCTCTAAGCGAACAAAATGTTATTAAGAGGATTCAACCAGAAAGGAGAAAGAGACCTCGGATCAATAACACTGCTAATGAAGACCGGTGACGTGGCAAAGACAACCGTGAAATTTCACATAATTGATTCAGAAACGTCATTCAACGCTCTACTGGGCTGACCATGGATACATGAAAATAGGATGGTACCATCATCCCTACATCAGTGCATCAAATACTACGACGGAGGGGAACGGTGCATCAAAGGTGACTTACAACCATTCTCCGTACATGAAATTGGAATCCATGAAGATGCAGCTTATTACGCACCCCCGAAGAAAATAATCTTCTCCAGAGATACTATAACGAATGAAGCAAAGGAAGATGAAGAACCTGAAGTTCTAGTCCAACAGTCACTCACCACTCCCTTACGGCGAGATGGTGAAGGTTTATCCACAACTCGCATCCGAAGTCGAGGAAGGGACGAGGTCGTGGCAGAGACGTTAAGACAGTTGGATAGAGGAAACCAGCCATCAATGTTGATTGGGAAGATAGTTCTGAAGAAGAAAAAGAGATCAAGCAAGAAGCAGCAACAATAAGTCAGAAGAAGCCGCAATTCAGGATCTCTTTCAAAGATGAAAAGAATGAGGAATATAAATCGATGTACGAGAAGATTAACCACTATATACATACTATGACCCTGACCCCGATCCATTCTAATAAGATCGAGGGTATGGTGGTCAAAGAGGTACGTAGCAATGAGGTACGTAGCGGCGGTGCAAAGCCCATCAAATTCTACCTTGGTGCTCCTTCCTCCAAAACTGAAAATAATGTACAATTTGAAGATGCTACTTTATCAGAATTAATGGAATTACCTTTTGAGTGGTACTCTCCCTATGTTCAAAATTTAATTCAGCTTACCTCGAGAATGGACAAAAGGCCAATCACAACATTTTGAAAATTTATGGAATAACTCCGGTCGTCCACCCAATTCAAAGCATGGTCTCGGATTCGGACACAGAGGATCGGCCGACGATACCGAATTTTGCTTGGTTGTCACTTGCGAGTCTAATGAAAACCGCATGGAAACTACGAAGAATTTCGAAGATTTACAAATTGGAGACGCTCCACCAGAGTTCGAAGAAGAGATCAAATCTACAATAGATGAGTTAACGAAAGTTAACTTAGGTACTAGCGAAGAGCCTAGACCTACCTTTGTTAGCTCATTACTCAATAAAGAAGACTCCGAAGAAATAATCAAGTTATTAATGGAATTTAAAGACCGTTTTGCTTGGAGCTACGATGAGATGCCGAGATTAGCTCCAAAGGTCGCAATCCATAAGCTAGGAGTGGATCCTACTTCGTTCCAGATCGAACAAGGTCCCGGAAGAATGCGTCTAGAAATCGAACAACAAGTCATACCGAAGTTAAAAAGCTAATAGACGCTAAATTTGTTCGTGAAGAACAATACCCGACTTGGTTAGCCAATGTGGTGCCAGTCAGAAGAAGAATGGTCGATCGAATTTGTGTGGATTTCGTAGATTTAAACAAGGCATGTCCAAAAGATGAATTCCCTCTACCGATCCCGTAATTAATGATCGACATCGCTTCAACACATGAAATATTCTCATTCATGGATGGATCTTCGTGATACAACCGGATAAAAATGGCTCCGTAAGATGAAAAACTTACAAGCATTCGTAACGCCGATCGGAGTATATTGCTACACAGATGATGTCATTCGGACCAAAGAACGCAGGAGCAACCTACCGTAGAGCAATGACAAGAATTTTTGATGATCTCATCCACAATCAAGTCGAATGCTACGTGGACGATGTGGTCATCAAAAGCAAAGTAAAGGAAAACCACTCGTATGATTCGAGAATTGTTTTCGAACGATTAAGACAATTTAACCTTAAGATGAATCCCTTAAAATGCGCCTTCGGCGTCACCTCCGGAAATTCTTAGGATTCGTTGTCCGACATCGTGGAATTGAAATCGACCCGAAAAGATTAAAGCTATCTTAGAAATGCCACCTCCCAAAACCTTAAAACAACTACGATCTTTTCAAGGGAAGCCGGCATATCTTCGACGCTTTATCTCAAACTTGTCGTGTAGGTGTCGACCTTTCTCGCATTAGTTAAAAAGGACGCCAAATTTATTTCGGAAGAGAAATGCCGTAAGGCCTTCGAGGACATTAAACAATATTTAATGACACCTCCCGTCTTAGCAGACCCTGGCCTCGGTGTAGACCGTTGATACTTTATACCGCGGCTTTAGACGACTCACTCGAGCCCCGTTAGCCTAGTGTCAATGATGAGGGTAAAGAAAATGCTCTTTACTACCTAAGCCGTCGTTTACTTCCGACGGAAGTAAAGTATCCCGCAATCGAAAAGCACCGTTTGTCCTCGATCTTCGCCGCTCAAAAGCTCGTGCACTACATGCTTTCTCATAAGGTCAACTCGATCTCGAAATTTAATCCATCGCAATACTTGATGACCCGTCCAACGCTTTCCTACAGACTTGCCAGGTGGTCAATGATATTATTTCAATTCGATATAACTTTCGTGCCTCTTCATGTCGTAAAGGGACAAGTCCTAGCAGACTTCCTCGCAGCACACCCTTTGCCGACAGAATCTCCTCTCAATGACGATTTGTCAGATGAACAAATAATGAGCTTAGAAGGTCCTGATGATCGACATTGGGAATTATATTTCGACGGAGCATCTTCAGCACACAAAGACGAAGAATCGCAAGTGATAGTGTCCGTGAAGGCGAGAATCGACTAATCTTTATAACACCGGAGCGGGGGATGTTAAGATACTCCTACCACTTACACGAGCCATGTACAAACAACGAAGCGTAATACGAAGCCCTCATAACAGAATCGGAATTAACTATTCAAATGGGGATAACAAACATCAACATCTACGGGGATTCACAGTTAATCATTCAACAGATCGTCTGGACAAGACAGAATTTTAAAGCCAAGACTCGAGCAATACTTCCGAGATGCCATACGACTTGTTGGAACAGATTCCGAATGTGACGATCTACAAAATTCCCAGAAAGAAAACGCTTTAGCAGATACGTTAGCCCGCCTCGCAAAAGAATTTGCTCGCTTGCAAGATGAATCGCTGGAAGTGTCGGCTCACGGACGTCAGTCCTATCACAGCTCGACATGGATATAATACACAAATCGAAAAAGAAGAAGAATCAACAAGTAGCAGAATGATGAAAACACGAAGATCGAGCGACGTACCATTAATGACTACCCGCAAACAGGAAAACTACCGGACGATAGGTCGTTAGCCCATCGATCAAGAAAAGAACTCGTCCTACACATTAATAAACAACACGTTATACGAAGGTCTTTCGATCAAATGTGGCTAAGGTGCCTAAGCGGGTCCGAGGCCCGTGAAATTGTTAAAGAGGTGCATTCGAGACTCGTGGCGCTCACCACGGGTCCGAAGATGAAAATGAAAATTAAAAGACTAGGGTACTACTAGCCCTCGATGATGACCGACTACATGAAAATCGCCAAGAGCTGTCACCAATGCCAAGTGCACGGAGTGGTTCTACACCAACCTCCAAATGTGCTACATCCGACAATTGCGTCGTGGCCATTTGAATGTTGGGGCACAGATATAGTGGGTCCAATAGAACCGCCATCTTCGAAAGGACATCGCTTCATTCTTGCAGCTACAGATTACTTTTCCAAGTGGGCAGAGGCAGTTCCACTCGTAGAAGTGAAAGCACACCACGTGCTACGCTTTTCAAGAACCAAGTTGTCTACCATTTCGGAGTGCCGCGCAGATCATCTCGTATAATGGGTCGACATTCGAAGCACGCAAATCAATAATTTTGTCGTGAGACACGGAATCGACTCAGCGGTATTCAACAATTTACTATCCAAGAGCAAACGGCCTCAGCCGAGGCTTTTAATAAAACTCTCGTTCAAATTTTAAAGAAAACTTTGGACGATAATAAGAGAAATTGGCACGAGAAGTTATTAGAAGCCTTATGGCCTACTCGGACAACCTTCGTAACTCCTACTCAAGCTACACCTTACGCTCTAGTGTATGGGTCCGAGGCAAGTGTTACCCTTAGAGGTCCAAGCCTTCCTTCACTCGTAATTGCGGTTGCAAACAAAATCACGACAGAAGAGAATGCCAAATTACGACTAGAAGAATTGGAAAGTCTGGAAGGGAAAAGACTTGCAGCACAGCAGAATTTAGAACTATACCAAGCCAAGATGGTTCAAGCCCATGACAGACTGGTCCGCCCAAGAACCTTCAAAGTTGGTGACTTAGTTCTCGTTCTCAAGAGACCTATCCTCGCACACCGCAAGATAGAAGGAAAATTCGAACCCACTCGGGAAGGACCGTTTCGTGGTCGAAGCAAGATACTCGTGAGGCTCTTACCACCTAGTGAATCGCCAAGGAGAACGACATATGCTTCCGATCAACGGACGATACTTGAAGAAGTATTACGCTACCTGATGTTTCAAAGGAATGAATTCTTCATCCCTAGAAGCACGGGCGAAGTAATTACTTATGACTGGGTCCGAACCCAAAAATAATAAAAATGTGCTAAAATAAATAAAATCATGATAATAAAGTTTTCCTTGTTCTCTCTTCCAAATCAAAATCTTTTCCCCGATCTTTTCCCACTTCATTCCTGTTGAATTTTAAAAAAATAATACAAAAGAAAACTCTGTCTCTAATAAACATTTTCTTAATGTTCTTGTTCTTAGGTATGCCCCCCGATCCTTTTCCTCGTCTTTTCGCAGGAAAATGTCGAACGGGCGGTCGGTCCCGAACTTTAGAAATGGCGTAAGCCTCGCACTCGACGAAAAGAGGGTGAAAGATGGAGCGATAATAGAGATCGACTCGCACTTCGCACCGCCAGGCCCGCAATACGATGAAGGTGACCGGATCCCGGCCGACCGAGAGGAATCGCCCAGCCGACAAGAATGAAAGTGGGTGGCCCAAGCCACCAATCCAGGCAACGAAGAAAAGGAAAACAAACACTCGAGGAGGACAAGAGAATCAAGTCCGTAGTCGCTACAACAGAGGGCGTGCTGCACGCTGCCGCGCCCACGGAGATTCGAGAAGTACGAAGAGCTACTCTCACAACGAACTCAGCGGAAGAAATAAAAATCGCCGTATCCGCAAGATGTTAACTAAACTAGCAATGGACCAGAGCACGACGAGGCAAGTCAGCTACTACCAAGTGCATATACTTCAAGGATACCGGTTCACCAGAACCCGAAGAAAGGAGGCCGCCTCCTAGGATAACGTAAGAGACCAGGGAAATCTCAAGAAGATCGAAGAAGGAAGGCTACCACGCCACCGCATAAAGCCACCGCAATGCATAACCTTGTTGCAGAGCAACCCCGGAGGATGTCCCGATGGAGACCATCCCCGAGGAGCCGAGGTATGCAGAGAACGCGACGGGATTGAGCCATATATCCCACAAGACGTCACTGTGCCTCGCCATTTGCAGATTATTCCGAATACGAGCTAGAAAGAATGCGTAATGTCGAGAAGCAAACTTTCGAATACTTCGAGAGGATTAGAGGCAGGAGGATCAATATACTGAAGGCCTCGAGCTACATACAAACGTGTTCTCGAATACGAACAACAACAAATCGTGGACCGCATCCGGGATTTGAAAAGAATGGGTCGAGCGAGCCGCCTAAGAGAAAACACTTACTCGGAACCCCGGAGATGGATGCCGTGGAAAGGGAGAATTACAATACAATGTGGATGTCGCTACAACTTCGCGAAGACAGGAAGGGAAACCCACCGGAATACTCCGTCATGGCAAGGTAGATCCAATGCCATCGGTCATCAAAAGGATGGTAAAGAGAATGATAACATGGAGGGTACCGCCAGCAGATCGCATACCCAACGCTTGCATCATTAACATTTACAAGAAGGGTGACCGCATACCCCCGCACATAGATCATCACGACTTTGTCGACCTTTCGCACAGCTTCTTCTCGAACGAGTGTAATATCATGTTCGGATCCGACCTCCGGATAGCGAGTCCTGTGTGAGTTCCGAGGGCCAGCAAAGATACCATTACCGGTAGGTTCCGTCATGATACTAAAGGGCAACGGAGCGGATGTCGCTAAACATCGCATACCAGGAGTACCAATGAAGCGGATCTCGCTACTTTCGAAGGATGGATGACAGAAAGCACCTTACCACTTCCAGCCGTACCCGTAGCTAGAGAGCCTCCGCCTTACGAGCCGTGAGTTACATGGAAAATATCACACCTCCAACGTACATCCATACTGCATCCTCGCCAAGGATGGCTTGGAAGGAGATGTTATTGACCATGTACCTCACTATTCAGACATGGATTTTTGACAGATGCCTTTTTGGATGGATCTACAAAGATCATACATAGTCCGTTTTGAGTCTACATGGATTGTATGAGATGTATTCCGTATCGAGTTGTATGATGTATCTTCGACATGATTGGAATGAAAGCGACCATGTCACATTTTCGGCCTTCACCTCTTTTGTGCAAATCGACTAGGAAACGCCATTAAAGTTAAATGAACTTCAAACAAAGAACGGAAAAGAAACAAAAAGAATAAAAGAAAACTTTCCTTAAAAATCTAAAAGAAAAATGATGAACGCCAAATTCACATGAAACATTAAATGAACGATAAGGAAAATTTGAATTGTTAAAAGACAAAAAAAACGAGAACGAATTTTAAATCAAATTTCAATTTCAACCTTCCAGATCTCAAATAAAATCTCAATCAAATTTCAATTTCAACCTTCCAGATCTCAAATCAAATCTCAATCAAATTTCAATTTCCACCTTCCAGATCTCGAAATACATCAAAAACTCAAATTCTTGGGGTTGAGGATTTTACATCCGAGACTGCATTGCTTTAGGATTCTTTCCCTATCGCAATGAAATACATCAAACTCAAACTTTTGGGGTCGAGGATTTTACATCCAAGACTGCATTGCTTTAGGATTCATTCCCTATCGTAATGAAATACATCAAAATCAAACTTTCGGGTCGAGGATTTTACATCCGAGACCGTATTGCTTTAGGATTCTTTCCCCATCGCAATGAAATACATCGAACTCAAACTTTTGGGGCTGAGGATTTTACATTCAAGACCGCATCGCTTTAGGATTCTTTCCCTATCGCAATGAAATACATCAAAATCAAACTTTTGGGGCCGAGGATTTTACATCCGAGACCGCATCGCTTTAGGATTATTTCCCTATCGCAATGAAATACATCAAAATCAAATTCTTGGGTCGAGGATTTTACATCCGAGACCGCATCGCTTTAGGATTCTTTCCCTATCGCAATGAAATACATCGAACTCAAACTTTTGGGGTCGACGATTTTACATCCGAGACTGCATTGCTTTAGGATTCTTTCCCTATCGCAATGAAATACATCAAAAACTCAAATTCTTGGGGTTGAGGATTTTACATCCGAGACTGCATTGCTTTAGGATTCCTTCCCTATCGCAATGAAATGCATCAAAAACTCAAATTATTGGGGTTGAGGATTTTACATCCGAGACTGCATTGCTTTAGGATTCTTTTCCCTATCGCAATGAAATACATCGAACTTAAACTTTTGGGGTCGAGGATTTTACATCTGAGACTGCTTTGCTTTAGGATTCTTTCCCTATCGCAATGAAATACACCAAAATCAAACTTTTGGGGTTGAGGATTTTACATCTGAGACTGCATTGCTTTAGGATTCTTTCCCTATCGCAATGAAATACATCAAAATCAAACTTTTGGGGTTGAGAATTTTACATCCGAGACTACATTGCTTTAGGATTCTTTCCCTATCGCAATGAAATACATCAAAATCAAATTCTTGGGGTCGAGGATTTTACATCCGAGACTCGCATTGCTTTAGGATTCTTTCCCTATCGCAATGAAATACATCCAAAATCAAATTCTTGGGGTTGAGGATTTTACATCCGAGACTGCATTGCTTTAGGATTCTTTCCCTATCGCAATGAAATACATCGAACTGAAGCTTTTGGGGTCGAGGATTTTACATCCGAGACTGTATTGCTTTAGTATTATTTCCCTATCGCAATGAAATACATCAAAATCAAACTTTTGGGGTTGAGGATTTTACATCCGAGACTACATTGCTTTATGATTGTTTCCCTATCGCAATGAAATACATCGAACTCAAACTTTTGGGGTCGAGGATTTTATATCCGAGACTGCATTGCTTTAGGATTCTTTCCCTATCGCAATGAAATACATCAAAACTCAAATTCTTGGGGTCGAGGATTTTACATCCGAGACCGCATCGCTTTAGGATTCTTTCCCTATCGCAATGAAATACATCGAACTCAAACTTTTGGGGTCGAGGATTTTACATCCGAGACCGTATCGCTTTAGGATTCTTTCCCTATCGCAATGAAATACATCAAAATCAAACTTTCGGGGTCGAGGATTTTACATCCGAGATCGCATTGCTTTAGGATTCTTTCCTATCGCAATGAAATACATCAAAATCAAACTTTGGGGTCGAGGATTTTACATTCGAGACCGCATCGCTTTAGGATTCTTTCCCTATCGCAATGAAATACATCCAAAATCAAATTCTTTGGGTCGAGGATTTTACATCCGAGACCGTATCGCTTTAGAATTCTTTCCCTATCGCAATGAAATACATCAAACTCAAATTCTTGGGGTCGAGGATTTTACATCCGAGATCGCATCGCTTTAGGATTCTTTCCTATCGCAATGAAATACATCCAAAATCAAATTCTTGGGGTCGAGGATTTTACATCCGAGACTGCATTGCTTTAGGATTCTTTCCCTATCGCAATGAAATACATCCAAACTCAAATTCTTAGGGTTGAGGATTTTACATCCGAGACTGCATTGCTTTAGGATTCTTTTCCTATCGCAATGAAATACATCAAAATCGAACTTTTGGGGTTGAGGATTTTACATCCGAGACTACATTGCTTTAGGATTCTTTCCCTATCGCAATGAAATACATCAAAATAAAATTCTTGTGGTTGAGGATTTTACATCTGATACTGCATTGCTTTAGGTTCTTTCCCTACTGCAATGAAATACATCAAAATCAAACTCTTAAGGTTAAGGATCTTACATCCAATATCGCATCGCTTCCGAGATCTCTCCTCATTGTAATGATTCAATCCAATCAATTCAATTTTCTTTTGAGGTTGAAGATGTTACATCTAAAACCAGAAAATTCCAATTTTCATTTCAAGTTCAAATCCCTTCAAATTAATTTTGACAAACTTCAATCTAAATTGAAACTCAAACTAAAATATGAGCTCACACTTCAAAACTTAAACTGAAACAAAATGAAATCTAAATCTAAACTCCCCCAGATCATGCGATTTGGGATTCACCTCCTTCTTCTTTCCCCAGCGAGAGTTCAGGAATCTCCAGTCTCAGAGATATACTTGATACTCCCCAGCGAAAATTCTTTAATTTCGTCCTAAGTTTGTCACTTGGACATCTGTGTTGGTCTCGTTGATCTTTTCGGTCAATGCCAATACACGCGGTGTGCTTGGTTAGCACACCACACCTATTGGGGGTCCATTTGTCGACCTCATTTTCGATGAGGTCTTCTCTTCCTCTTTAGTACTTAGGATCTAGCACTTCAGGCTTTTCCTTCGACTATCTTAGAGGACTAGAAGTGGAACCCACCACTTAGAAATTCAAACCACTTCTAAACTCCCTGCAAACTCCATAAACTTGATTGTAAACCCCTAATCACCTAGAGGGTTGAAATCAAGTGTGGAAGCTTAGAGGATGAGTTCCATGTGAACTCTTCGGCCTTAGACCGCCCGGGTGGCTCGATCCGGTGAAGGGCTGACTTACACACACACTACACTTATACACTACACTTTCACACACCTCCTAAAACCACACCCATACCCAACTTGACCTCCTAACTCATGGAGGTGATTCACATGGATGGTCCTTAACCCCTAAGCCCTCGGGCCGAGAGGTTAGGAACAACATAATGAATGCCTCAAATGAGTCCCTTCATGGCTCATGTGGGCTTGATATGGCTTCATGGCTCAACCAAAATGATTTCATTCCACTTACATTTACCCAATCTTCAATTTTCTAAATTTTCAATTTTGGACCCCCGGGACCCTACACCCGCCTAGCCTACCCAAAACCCTTGAAATTACCCAAATTTTTCAAAAAATCTCCAAATACCCAAAATTCCTCAAAACCAATCCCAAACATTCCCACATTACTCAAATTTATCATTCATAGCCAAAATACCCAAAATTCCAAAAAAATACCCCCAATACCCTCCAAATACCCAAAATGCCCCTCTTGACCCAAAAATCCAAAAATTCAGAAAATTCCCAGAAAATTCCACAAAATCCCAAATATTCCCAATTTCATTTTTTTCAACTACACCATGGGCCAATTTTGTCAATTTACCCCACTTTTGTCAAAATCCCCAATTTGACCCATTTTAACCCAAAATGAACCCAATGTCAAACCAAACCTACCCAATTGACCCAAATTCTGGTCCAATTCAATTCTAAACTTCAATTCAACATCCCCAACACCAATATAGACCAAATCCAAGTCCAATTTGATTGATATTTGAATCCAATTTCACGTTTGACCTTAAAGCCCAATTTGGACCCATGACCCAAACTTAGCTCAAACTCACCCAATTCAACTCCAATTAACCCCAAATCTATTCTAAACCTTCCCTAACATCCCCACAAACAAAACACTAACATGATTTGCCCAAAATTTAGACCCAAATCCCACTCAAATTCAACCCAAAGCTAAAAGAGCCAATTTTAACCTAAACGCAAACCTAACCCAAATAAGCCCAAACCCCAAAATCAAAACCTATCCAAAGTCAAAACCTATTTTAAACACTCCCATAAATATTTCCCAACATTAATTTTACATCAATTTCAACCCTAGCCCAACATTGGCCCAAATTAGCCCAATTTGACTTACATAGGCCCATGTACCAAATGAACCCAAATCCAACCCAATTCAAGCCCAAACCACCTCAAATTTATTCCAAATCACTCATGAAACATCCCTAAACCAAACCCAACAATTATTTGGCCCAAGCTTTTACCAAAATTTCATCCTAAAGTCCATTTTAAAATCCAAAAGCCCACTTCCCTAAACCATTTTAAAAGCTCATCTTCACTAAATTTTAAAGGCCCAGACTTCATGCTAAAGCCCATATGACATTCTTTCATCACCCCATTAATTGATATCATCCCTTAAGTCCTAAAACAATCATCAAATAATCCTAAATTAGGCCTCATGCAAAAATCACACATAAGTCCCAAAAAATTCAAAACCCTTTTTCATGAAATTGACTTAACTTTTCCCAAGCCAAAGATGAGCCATGAAGCCATGCATGAGCCACATGGAAGCCATGGGAGCTACTTTCCACCTCACCAAGCCATTAATGGCAAGAGGAGGGAACCCTTTCCTAATCCTTCATTAAGCCTTTTAATCATACTCATGTCACACTCTAAACCATGCTTAGCCACCTCACCATGGATGGAGACCACACCATTTTCTCTTGGCTGACCCAAGTGATCCTTTTCAGCCTAAAACCAGGCCTTAGGTGGTGAACCTAGCCCAAAATCATGGGTTGACTCATTTGAACCCAAAATAGTCTTCCCCTCATTCCATTTCAATCCAAGCTCTTTACACATGGCATTGGCCAATTGCCTACACAAAACCCCGCCCCGACCCACCTGAACTCGAGGGTGACCATCGCCGCCGCCAGCCGCCCGGATCGCCGGAAAACACCATGGCCGAGACCTCGGGAGAAGCCAAAAATTTCAATTCTCCCTCGCCGACTTGTCTCAACTCCAAATGGACGAAGATAGCTCTTCTTCTCCTCACCAGAGCAGCTGATCCCCAGAATTAAACCCCGCTGGGAGGCCCTCCACCCTCTCCTATTTAAACACCACCCCCTCTCGGCCATGAGAGGTGTTGAACCAACCTTAAGGAAACTCTGCCAAAATCATTCCAGACCACTCTCCACACATAGAGCATTTGATTCCCACCGGATTCCAGCTCAATTCCTCTCCAATCGAGCTCAATTTTGAGTTCAAATTTCAAGCATAAAAACTAGGACACTTCTTCACAAGTGAGCCAATCCCTAAATTGATTGGTCCTACACCTTCACCGCACCAAGAGAAGAAGTTTACCAAGCAAAAGCCCCCTCACCGAGCCAGCCATTGCTTCCGGCCTCCAAGCTTTGTGATCGGGCTTGGTCGAAATCATACTCCGGCGATTCACTGAGCCAGGAGACTTCATCCGGAACTTGCTTGGACCCAATCAAAGGTGACGCAACCCTCAGATCGAAGCAACACTTCTCTGAGCAAAGGTATGGTCTCACTCTTCTTCCCGAGCTTCTGAGCATTCTCCATTTTTATTGAGTCAATTTTAAGCCACATAAACCGTATGGATGTGTTCGTCTTCTCGAGATGAATCCATAGAGCATAAGAACGTTTAATTTGGTCAAGTCTCGAGTGAGATCTTAAGCCTAGAAGATGGACGGTTCTCGGGCAAGGAGGCTTGGGGACGATGAACGGATGTCGTTCATTCAATACACGCGCGGACGGACGGCTCAGATAGCGTCGAACCAGGAGATGATACGTGAATAGCGGGCCGCGTGGCGCTGAGTCGGAAGGCGGCGCCGAATCAGGAGACGACGCGTGTGCGTTCGGAGTCGCCGAGGCCGAGCCGGCGCCGCGTCACTTAAGTAGGAAAATAGGATTTTTCTTATTTATTAAATACCCTAAACTTCAAAAATCTATAACTTTGTGTAGAAAAATCATAAAAATAAAATAAAAATACCCTCTCGCTCAATGGAACGTAAGAGAATAATGTGGAAAAGAAATCATTTAATTTCATCGAGTATTTGATTTTTAATAATTTATTTACTCTCTCGCACTATTTTAATTCTCCATGCATGTATACAATTCACCATAGCATGAGACTATAGAGCTTTAAGCCTCCGAATCTGGGAACATTCCTTGAATTTTCCAAA
>JAKZJZ010002370.1:0-17284 GCA_022702705.1 Papilionanthe hookeriana x Papilionanthe teres
AAATAGACATTAAAATGCTATCAAATTTTCAGTCGATCAAGATCCCCCAAACTTATCTATTACTTGTCCTCAAGTAATTTAGTTACTACATAAAATAATGATCCACTGCAATGAACTTTCTTTCTAGAATACCTTGATTTTGACTTAGATAAATACAGTAGTAAAATTTTCAGAAAGATCTTTGAATAATTCAAGTAAATTCTACAGGTGTAAGGCTATCTAGTCATCAAGTCTAAGAGTTCTAGCCTTCTATTCATTTCAAAAGTGACTGTAGATTGTTCTATTAAGGCACTTAAAAGGATTACATGAAAAGAAGTTTATGAGAGCACTACTAGTAAAGATGTTAATCCATACATATAAGTTTAGGAAAGTAATTAAGTTATCCCCTTTATGTAGATCCAAGTGAAGACAATTTTTGATTATGCATCTCCTCAAGCTTCTCCTCACTTTTTCTTTTCTTTTTTTGGGATTGTTTATCAATCCTTTCTTTTTTCTCCTTTTTTTCTTTCTTTTGCTTTCTGTTTTTCTTTTTCAAGTGAGGATTACTAAATCTGGATAGCCTTTAATAATATTGAACTTCACCCTTCTCACCCTAAATTTGGAACTTACCATAATCATTTACCTTATAGGCATTTCTTTAGCTTATTATGGATTCATCATAGAGTCCTAATCCTTTTCTTTCACATAAAGTTTTAAGATTCTTAATATTTCAAACATACAGTCTTTCTTACTTTGGATAGTTGACTATAGTCCTATTCTCTTATACCAAATATCTTAGCCTATAAAATTACTTTTCATTACCAAAAAATTTCATTAAAGTCCACTAAAGTACTCAAATTAAAAAAAATACAGTTATCTGAAATTGAACTCTATCACAGGAAATCATGTTAAAAATTTTGAAAATACTTTTAAATGAGAACAACTAATAGTTAATTATTTCCCTCCCCCGAACTTAAATTTTTGAATATCAATAAGATTAGCATAGGTTGAAAGAAAAGATCTAAACATATATGTAACTCATACCTCAATATGTTGGCCTTTTCATACCTTTGAATTTAGGCAAGTCTTCTTTATAAATTTAGAATAATAGGCCTGAAATACTTAAGAGCATTTCTACACACAAAAATATGTTAGAAATTTGCAAGGTGAAGAAGTTTGAAATCTTAAAACATAAAACATCAACTAAACACATAACACATTAACATCCAATTGTTACAATCACAAATTAAACTAATAAACTAAATACATGCAAACTCCACTATCAAATCACATCCATCACAATTCAACATATTACAACTTAAAGTACACAACAAATACATCCAAATACACATTACATCACAAATACTAATCATAGTCTCAAGTACATCACAAATACATCAGAAAATACTAAATGCAATAAAAATAAAAATACTATACTACTAATCATAATCTGCAGGAGCTCCACCATCATCGAGTTCATCGATCGGTATGGAGTATACTCTGGGTATGTAGGAAATATAGCACTAATGGCTCCCCTGAGAAATCTCATCTATGCATCATGATAAGCTATATCATACTCTCGCCACCGCACTTGATAATCATCATTTATTTTGTTCATTGCTTCTTGTCCCCTACTCTGGTATTCAACTTTTCTAACTGATCCATAACATCATACAGAGTAGGTTCCCTAGATGTAGATGGTCTCTCCTGACTAGAAGAAGGTACATCAGCTTTCTTACTCCATTTCCATCCTACATGGGCTTCATAAGTCTTCAGGTTTAATTTACTGATTGGCTTCAAGGGACTGACTACCTCATCATTCCCTTCAGTTGATACACCCGACTGAATACACAAGGCATGAATCAGTCAGGGTGTCCCGGTTCACCTGTAATCTCTCCCTTTGAATTAGTCAAAATACTTTTATGAATGATAGCCCCAATATTTATATTCTTCATATTCTGAATACATTAATTCAGAACAACTCTCTCTACTGTAATTTTGTTGTGATGGCTGGTAGGCATAAGTCTTGCAAAAATGAAATAATGTCAGGCTTTCGATATAGGATTCAATGTAGAAAGGGGGAAGTTAACTTTTTGCCTCGATTTAATCTTCCATGCTCCTTTTCCATTAGTCGAATAATTCATAACATATCAAGTGCCTCATCATTAACGGGAAAATTCTCATATTCACAAGAGAAAGGTTCTCTCAACTGGTAAAATGCATTAATGCGTCCGGGGGTAAACTCTACCATTTATCCTCTAACAAGTATATATTCAGTTTCAATGTAAAATAGATTATCATAAAATTCATGGACTATCTTTAGCATCGCATCGGCAGAAAAATAACAGAGATTTCCCATTGACGATTTGCAATCAATTCTTCTATCACTCCTCCCAGATTTTCAAAAGCTTTCTCTTGAATGCACTACATTTGGCTAAGGAAATTACTATAACGGGCGTATAGCTCTAAAACTAACAAATTTCTTCTCATCACACTCAAAATTTCTCTTCTCTTTTGCCATTCTTGGAGTCATTTTTCTAAAAATATCAAAAAAATCCAAATCAATATCAAAATTACAATTTAATAGGCTCAAAAGTAAATTTAAGTAAATAAGAACTTTAATACCATGGAAAATCTCCAATTTTTCTCTAAAAACCTCAAAACTTCGGATCTTCCTAATGTAGGAGATTTTCACATTCAAAATAAAAAAAAATTCGTTTAAATTGAAGCTCTTAACGATAGAAAATGAAATCCAAACTTTTCTGGCCACGAAATCGCTTCAAATCCAAATGCAAGTGAACTCTAGGTGTGAAAATCGGCCTTGGCTGGAGGTAAAGACGATGATTTAGGTAAAAATGGTGGGTCCCAAGGTTAAATCGTGAAATTTGAGGGCTTTAAGGCCTTTTATTTGTCGGGCGCGGTCCGACACTGATGACAGCGCCATTCGGCTCTATTTCTGCTCAATAGGTCAAACTCTCTGACTTTTAGCGCGGTCTAGCACTGGTATCTGTGCCGTTCAGCGCTAGTTCAAAATCTGAGCTTCTAACTTTCTTTTGCAATTTTGATCATTTCAAGCCCGCACCAACGTCTACTTAGTCCATTTAAGCATTGAATAATGTACTAAAGCCATGAAAAATAATAATTTTTACACCAACAACACAAAAAATCACTTTGATATATATAAAATCCAAATTACAAGCACACATAAGTGACACTAAAGTCTATAGATCATCAAGCCACAAAACACTAAATTTCTGCGTCGCTCACAACCACGATACACAAATGCTGAAAATTGAACAAGAAAGAAAATTTAAACATAACATTCAAGCAAAGCAAATTAAGTAATAAGTTTAAACACATAAACATATAAATGCAACAAGCAAGTCTCTATTATACGTATCACTCGAAGTAATACGGGGCTACTAGTGGAGTCACTGGTTATTGATCCCTAAAATCTAAAGTGATAAGCACAAGTTGACAATGTTTAATGATGTTAAAAGAACTAAGTGTACTAAACTACTTTCTAAACTTCAAAGTAAATTAACTAATTCTAAACTAAGCTTTTGAAATGAAAGGTTCAAATTAAAAAAAGTATCCTTCCCCTTACAATAAGATTATGGTTAGGGAAAGGTTTAGATTGTTGAAAATTGTATTGTGCTAAATATGAGCAATAATATGTTTTACCCTCGATCTAGTGTTATAAATAACATTGGCTAATCCTAGGTTTAGTCCCTAAATTTATGGTTTCGCTGGGAGGATACTGGCTCTCACTCTGGAGCTCCCACTTCCCCCTTGCCTAAGGGCTAACTCTCGCTTTAGTTTCTAAACACTAGGACCAAATTAGGGATTTTAGTTTGTCACCCTAAAATCTCTAATTCTACGCCCTACAAAATATATTTCCCTATTTATTTACACTCAACCCCATAGACTACATTCTCATCCTTGGAATCAAATGTGACTTAACTTTGTTATAGAACGCATAGTCCTTTCGGATCGTATGTTTCACGATAAATTTTAACATTTTAATTGACGAGATCGAAAAGTAAATGAAGTACGAAGTGTAAAATAATCACAAGTATTTAACATTTAAATAACATATCCAGTCTATCTCTTCACTTTACCATATCTCATTGTAGGGAGAAGGATAAAGAAATCTACTCAGATTTCATGGAGAAGATACGACAAAACATGGATTTTATAAATAAAAACAAGTTGATACAACATAGAAAGTAAGAAACACAACTTATCTTAAACTCTTCCCCACGCAAATCCCTTGGAGTTCCTTTGAATCTCTTTCTCTCTTTACAACACAACTCAATTCTCTCTTAGAAATGTAAGGAAGAAGAAATCTCTCACTTTCCCTCTTTTCCTATAACTCTATGAGAAATTCACACTCTCTAGACTCTCTCCTTTCACTCCGGGTTGTCTAAACTTATCTAGGCTCTTCTTACGTCATTTAAGCACTCTATTATAGTGTAGAGACAAATTCCCGAGGGGTAACTCAAGCAACATTCAAAAAATTATCCAAATGCATTGAATAAGCCAAAAATAACCATCTAACCAATGTTGGCGTCGTTGGCGCCGTAATTGGACGCCTGCCGACACCCATCCTTCTATCAAATGCCGCCGTTGGCGCCCATCCTAGTGCCATCGGCACCATAGCATGATCTCAAACTTGCTCTTCTCTGGATGTTGGCGTCGTCGGTGCCCATCCTGAGCATTTTCTGAATATGCTTCATTTAACTCCAATTTTTTTCCTTTTTGCTCCCTTTTTGCTCCAAGTGCCAAAAATCGACATACCTACAATAAAACATCAAAATACCTTCCTTTAAAGGGCATTATCACCAAAAATGATTATAAAATATATATGAAAAATCAAACATATTTTTGGTGCATCAATTATGTAACGTACCTACTACGTTTCAGTGCTGCATGATGTCAATTTACTTTGACCTTATTAAGAAGGGTATAGAAGCTTTTATGGATGACTTTTCAGTGTTTGGCCCTTCATTTGACTCTTGTTTGAATCATTTGTCCTAGTTCAAAGATGCTTATGAAGAGACCAACCTGGCTCTCGATTAGGAGAAGTGTCGATTCATGGTTTCTAGAGGTTTTATGTTAGGACATAATATATCTTAAAAAGGCATGGAAGTAAATCCAGCTAAAATTCAAGTTATTGAAAAACTTTCCCCACCTACTACTGTGAGGGGAGTTATAAGATTTCTGGTACATGCAGAATTTTATAGGCGATATATAAAGGATTTCTCTAAAATCATTAAACCTTTATGCTATCTTTTACAAAAGTCTGTTTAATTTTGATCATGTTTGCATTTCTTCTTTCAACACCTTAAAGGAAAATTTAGTTACAACTCCTATAATTGTCTCACCGAATGGGGAAAACCATTTGAGTTAATGCGCGATGCTAATGACTATGCTTATTGGGGCAATGTTAGGAGAACAACACGATAAAATGTTTATAGCTATATACCATGTCGAGTAAAACCCTTAATGAATTTCAAACTAAATATACTTACTACGGAGAAGGAGCTTATGGTTATAGTATATTAATTTGATAAATTTAGTCTCTATTTAGCCGGAACCAAATGTAATGTTAATACGACCATTACGTTATTCGATATAAGATATCAAAAAAGGATGTCGAACCAAGGTTGATCGGACGGGTCATGTTACTTGTCGACGTCCGGACATCGTCGTCGTCGTTGCCGCCGTCAATTCTCCCATGTCGTGTCGATTATCGATTCATTGTTGACGAGGAGTCACCACTCTTGTTTATCTATCATATTACCCTAATCTCTAAATTTATTCTCTCATACCGGATAAATGATTTTGAGAGACTTCGAGAAAAAGGAAAAGGGTAATAATAGACAAAAGAGAAATGTAGAAAGATTATGGTGATCATTACAAGGAGAATTCCAAGATGAGGATTCTTGAAGTTCTTATGTAAAGAAGACCACATAGAAGATTTGATAATCGAGAGATTTAGATAACGATGCCTATTTTGAGTTCTAGTTCTCCTATAGGAGCAAGCTCCCTAGTTAATTACACATTTGACGATTATGGCTATTTAACAAAACTCACGATTAACATTAACATTCGCTCGTCTAAAAATTTTAAGTGTCAAGTCGATGTTCGATCTTAAGGGTAACATGTTTCGAAAGTGTCACGTACTACCATAAAGGTTTGTTTTTGTTTTGTTTTGATATCGTTATTTTGTTTTATTTTTTTTCATGTCATCTCATAATGTCATTGTTTTTTTGTTGGTTTGATTTTGTTATTTTATTTCGTTTTGTTTATGTCAGATTATTTTGATGTCATGTCATTTTATCTTATTAACGTATATTTTTTTGTTTTGTTTTGTTGATATTATGTCATTTTATTCTGCTTTATTATCGTTTTGTTTATTTTATGTCATTTTTTTATTCTTTTTTGTTGTGATTTTGGTTTTAAAGTTTATTATTTCGTCTTCAGAATATCACCCTGCAAAACAGAGTTGGCACGCCCTAAAAACATGCAAAGTAAATCTAAAACGAGAACTTGTCTTTAGTAGTCCCTGCAAGAAAATTTGTATCAGAGAAAATGTCAAATTTATTTTTTTAATTGTTGATTTAGGTTGGTTAAACTTTAATTGTTAGACAATTCGGTCGAAGATATCCATGGCTCCGTTCTCGCGGGGTTGTCGGATGCCTTGATCTACTTAGACCGAAAGGTTTTTAAACCGTGACCGAGAAGACTCTTGTCGATAACCACAAATTGCATCGTCCAAGAAATCTTCGTAGATCAAAACATATTGTGTTTTAAGTTGCATTTGTTGATCTTTGTTGATCAAGGTTTCATTTAAGTTTTTAATATCTTTCTCACATTTTAAGGGTTGAAACATTTTAAGATTTTTATTATTTATTAACGAATTAAATTTTGTGATTTTATTTTGAATGACCCGATTAAGATCCCATGATCTTGTCATCCCATATCATTCACGGTTTAATTAGTCATGAATGACTGGAAGATATTTTGTTAGATACCATGGGTTACCTCCCAAAAAATATCTTCTCAAACCTAGTTGTATTTTGAGTTCAAGTTTAAGTTTTAATGTCTTTTAAAATGAATTTTATTTGTATTTTTGTCATAAATTGGTAGGTCAAATGTGAATTCGAATTACCAATTATTATGTCAATTATGTTGATTTGATTATACTTAAGGTTTAGACACAATTTAGGTTGAACCTAAGGTATGAAATTTAAGTAGAACCTAAAACATGAGGTGTATTAGGTAGAACTTAAGGTTTAATCTTACTTAGATTCAATTCAGATAAAATCTAAGGTATGGTTTATTTAGTTTCAATTTAGGTAGAACCTAAATTTAAAATTACTTAGATTCAATTTAAGTAGAACCTAAGATTTGATGTTACTTAGATTCGATTTAGGTGGAACTTAAGGTATGAAATTTAGGTTTAATTTAAGTTGATCTTAAGGTTTAAGTTGTCTTGGATCCAATTTAAATTTAATCCAAGGTATTGATTTTGGTTCAATTTGGATTGAACCTGGTTTAGGTTTACTTAGGTTCAATATGGATTAAACATAAGGTTTATGTTTGACTTAGGTTCAATATGGGTTGAACCTAAGATTTAGGTTTGACATAGGTTCGATACGGGTTAAACATAAGATTTAGGTTGATGGATTTGTCTTAATTTGAGTAAAGTTTAATGGGAGTTTAAGTCTAACTTAGGTTAAACTTAAGTAAGTTTAAAGTGAATTAAGCTTAAGTAAGGCTTAATTAGGTTAATTAGGTCTAATTATGGTTGGACTTAATTAAGGTTTAAGGTTAATTAAACCTAATATGAGTAATGTTTAATTAGATTAATTAGTTATAACTAAAGTTAAACCTAATTATAGTTTAAGGTTAACTAAACCTAATGTAAGTAAGGTTTAACTAGGTTAATTAGATCTGATTAGGGTCAGAACTAATTATAGTTTAAGGTTAATTAAACATATTGTAAGTAAGTTTTAATTAGGTTAATTAAGTCTAGATAGGATTAGACATAATTATAGTTTAGGGTTAAATAAACCTAATGTAAGTAAGGTCAAATTAGGCTAATTAGGTCTAATTAGAGTTAGACCTAATTATAGTTTAGGGTTAATTAAACCTAATGTGAGTAGGGTTTAATTAGGTTAATTAGGTCTAATTAGAGTTAGACCTAATTAGAGTTTAAGGTTAATTAAACCTAATGTGAGTAATGTTTAATAAGGTTAATTAGGTCTAATTAGGGTTAAACCTAAATATAGTTTAGGTTTAATTAAACCTAATGTAAGGTTTGATTAGGTTAATTAATTCTAGTTAGGGTTAGACCTTATTATAGTTTAGGGTTAATTAAACCTAATGTAAGTAAGGTTTAACTAGGTTAATTAGGTCAAAATAGGGGTAGACTTAATTATAGTTTGAGGTTAATTAAACTTAACATGATTAAGGTTTAATTAGGTTAATTAGGTCTAATTAGAGTTAGAACTAATTATAGTTTAAGGTTAATTAAACATAATGTAATTAAGGTTTAATTAGGTTAATTAGGTTCAATAAGGGTTGGACCTAATTATATTTTAAGGTTAATTAAACCTAATGTTAGTAAGGTTTAATTAGGGTTAGACCAAATTATAGTTCATGGTTAATTAAAACAAATGTGAGTTTGATTTAATTAAGTTAATTAGATCTAATAAGGGTTAGACCTAATTATAGTTTAAGGTTAATTAAACCTAATGTATATAAGGATTTGGTTAATTAAGTTCAATTAGGGTTAGACCTAATTATAGTACTTGGGTTAATTAAACCTAATGTAAGTAAATTTTAATTAGGTTAATTGGGTCCGATTAGGGTTAAACCTAATTACGGTTTAAGGTTAATTAAACCTAATGTGAGTAGAGTTTAATTAGATTAATTGGATCTAATTAGGGTTAGACCAAATTATAGTTTAAGGTTAATTAAACTGATGTGAGTAAGGTTTAATTGAGGTTAATTAGGTACTAATTAGGGTTGAGACACAATTATAGTTTAAGATTAATTAAACTCGATGTGAGTAAGGTTTAATTAGGTTAATTAGTTCTAATTAGGGTTAGACACTAGTTATAGTTCAGGGACTAATTAAACCTAATGTTAGCAGGGTTATTTAGGTTAATTAGGTCAATTAGGGTTACACCTAATTATAGTTTAAGGTTAATTAAACCTTTGAGTAAGGTTTAATTAGGTTAAGTAAGGTCTAACTAGGATTAGACCTACTTATAGTTTAAGGTTAATTAAACCTAATGTGAGTAAGGTTTAATTAGCTTAATTATGTACTAATTACGATTAGACCTAATTATCGTTTAGGGTTAATTAAACCTAATGTAAGTAAGTTTTAATTAGTTTAATTAGGTCTAATAGTGGTTATACCTAATTAGAGTTTAATTTGACTTAAAACTAATTTAATTAAGGTTTAAGGAGATTAATTAAGTCTAATAGGGCTTAGACCTCATTAGGGTTTAGTTTGATATAAATCTAATGTAATTAAGGTTTAAGGAGGTTAATTAGGTCTAGTAGGGGTTAGATCTATTAGGGTTTAACTTTCCTTAAAAACTAATGTAATAAAGGTTTAAGGAGATTAATTAGGTTAAATAGGGCTTAGACTTCAATTAGGGTTTAGTGTGACTTAAACTTAATGTAATTAAGGTTTAAGGAGGATAATTAGGTACTATTAGGGGTTAGACCTAATTAGGGTTTAATTTGACCAAAACCTCAATGTAATTAAGGTATAAGGAGTTTATGTTGGTCTAATAGGGCTTAGACACTAATTAGGATTTAGTTTGACTTAAACTTAATTTAATTATGGTTTTAAGGAGGTTAATTAGGTCTAATAGGGGTTAAACCTAATTTGGGTTTAATTTGAATTAAACCTAATGTCATTAAGGTTTGAGGAGATTAAATGAGTGTCTAATATGTCTTAAACCTAATTTAGGTTTAGTTTTACTTAAACTTACTCTAATTAAGGTTTAGGGAGGTTAATTAGGTGCTAATAGAGGTTAAACCTAACTAGGGTTTAATTTGAATTAAATGTAATGTAATTTAGGTTTAAGGAGATTAATTAGGCCTAATAGGGCTTAGACCTAATTAGGTTTTAGTTTGACTTAAACCTAATGTAATTAAGGTTTAAGGAGGTTAATTAGGTCTAATAAGGGTTAGACCTAATTAGGGTTTAATTTGGCTTAAACCTAGTGTAATTAAGGTTTAAGGAAATTAATTAGGTCTAATAGGGCTTAGACTTAGTTAGGGTTTAGTTTGACTTAAACTTAATGTAATTAAGATTTAAGAAAGTTAATTAGGTCTAATAGGGTTTATACTTAATTAAATTTTAGTTTTGCTTGGGTTCATATAGATTAAACCTAGGCGTCAAAAATTTGATTTGGGTCCATTTAGGTTAGACTGAAAGGTTCGGACGTGTGGCTAAGCCCAATTTTGATTGGCTTAGTTTTACCTAGGTTTAGTTTGGAATTAAACCTAAGTAATAGGATTACGTAAATCCTAATGGTCGATCAAGCAATCCTTAATCCTTGAGCCTAAGTATTTTTTGGGTTATTTATGTAAGTTTAAAATTTAGTATTTTATCCTAAGGAACTAAAATGTCATTTTAAATTTGTCAAAGATTAATAATTGTCATTTTAAGATTTGAATTTATCACCTTAAATTTTCTAATAATTTTCCAATTTTAATTTCCAATTTTCTGATTTTTATAATTATTTTTGGAAAAAATACAAATTTTGATGAAAATTGATAAATCTAACTTTAGAGATTTTTCTTAACCTTGGAAAAATCACAGTGTGTTCCCAAAGGTGAAAAGATCAATCTCTGAAAATTTAATGATTTTTGAATTTATAAATAATTTATAATAATTAAATTAGGGCTTAAAGTAATTAGTTAAATAAAAATTATTTATAATTTATTAATTTAAGATTTAAGATTTGTAGTTTTCTTCTCATTTTTCTGAATCAAGAGGTATTTTTTGTATTTTTATGATTTTTCTATGTCAAGATATGCATTTTTAAAGATTTCTATATTTAATTAAATAGGAAAATCCTTGTTTTCTTATTTAAATGACACGACGGCTGACTAGATCCTCGGATCTGTTAAACTCACACGCGTCATTATTTGATTGGAGGAATTTCGATGAGGGCAGCCACGTGGCCCGCGGTTTCATCTTTTTCGTATGGATGAAATCGCGGTCCAACGAGATCACCGCCGTTCATTTCTAATACATAGCAATGGACGGTATCCGGCCGTCTTCCCCGAGCCGTGAAAACCCGTAAGCTTGTTCATGTTTAGGGCGTAAGATCTCTCTCGAATATTCATGAAAATTCATGGAGATTATTTCAAAATCTTCATCACCTCGAAACGAACATATCCGTATGGATATGTTGGTGTGATATGATGATCTTCTTCACAAAGGTTCAAATCTGAGAAAAATTTAGGGTTAAATGTCCATACCTGGACTTGATGAGTTGAATTATCAATCAAACTAGAAAATAACAATTGTGAGGTCCTTACGAAGCTTCTCCTAAGCTCGATTTAGAGTGAATTTAGGTCGGGATATATATCCGAAGCCAAAGTGGCCTCACGGTTTCTCTTAACGAGTGGGCTAGATCTTGCGGGAAGGTTTGATCTTGATTGGGAACTTCTTCATGGAGCTTAGGAATGGTTTTGGGATAGTTTAATTGAAGGTTTGTAGAGTATTGTGTTATCCGAAAAGATGTCCTATTTTTATGGTGGGAAATTTGGGCAACTCAGTGAGTTCCGAGAGTGAATGTATGAGGAATCGAATGCTCGAGGGATGGGGACAAGTTTGGTTTTGAAAGTTTTAAAGTTTAAGGTACTGTGGCTAGGGTCTTCTCTCCATGGGGGAATCTCGGGTTGGTCTCTTAAATTGCCAAGGAAAGCCATCGATGAGCTCGAAACTTAATTGTAGGAGATTGGAGGTGGCTCGAATAAGCTTAGAGAGGATAACGGAGGTTAATTTCGACTTTGTATATCCAACTTCCCTTATTTCTATGGTTCTCCATCATGAGCTCGAAGGTGGTGAAGCTAGATTGCCATGGTTTATTCTCTCCTTATGGGATGGCTCATGAGGTAGATAGAATTTTCAAGATGAGCTAGCTAACCCGCTCCACTCTAAGCATATAAGTCATGCATTGGATTTAGGGAGGAATGACACATATCCCTTCCTTCATAACGACCTTTGACCTAGGTCGATAATGATGGCTCTTAGGTTTTTAATGTGTTACCTATGTCATGGTAAGCATTAAAGGGTCTTGGATGACTCGATACCCATAGGCCATAGGTTGGATTCAATTTTTAAGTGTATAAGTATGGATTTAGGGTTTCCATGGGTTTATATTACCATAGGTTTAAACCATGATTTTAAATTTAAATCTAAGGCCTAATGATCCATAATTTTACTCTCTCTAATTAACTAAATGATTAATTATTTAAGAGAATAAAATTATTTGAGTAAAAGACAAAAATTTGAACAAAATGGTGAATTTGACTAAGTTTGACCAATTGGCCAATTAGGTCTTAAGGTTGACCATGTTGACTCATTTGATCATGTTATAGTTGAGTTAGTCATAGGGTCATTGGATTTTATATTATAGTTTGGTTTGACCATGTTAACTTGAGGTTGACCATGATGGTCAAGTTGACCATGATGGTCGAGTTGACCATGTGGTAGTGTCTAGGTAATTGGGTCGACCATAGGGAGTACGATTTACCTCATGATCCATATTGTAGCCATTGGGTCCAAAATTGACCACTTTGATAATGTTTGACCGATTTGGTGTTTGGGTTGACCAAAATGGTCCATATGATGGTCATTGGGTCCAAAATTGACCACTTTGACCAAGTTTGACCAATCTGGTGTTTGGGTTGACCAAATGATCCATATGGTCATCATTGAGTCTAAAATTGATCACTTTTACCAAGTTTGACCAATTTGGTGTTTGAGTTGAACAAATGGTTCAAATGACCCCAATTAGGGTTCATTGTCATTTATGTAGTCACACTAAGCTGTCATCGACATTTGGATTTAAAATGGTTCATTAGGGTTTTGCCACTAGATTTTAGGGTTAAATAACCGTTGATGAGGTTTAAAGAGTCAATGCTTAGTAGACTTTTGTTGACCTTATTTTTACGATAGGTCGACCTTTTGACCTAAAATGATAATTTTGGTCGAAATGGTCAATCCGAACCCGATGACCAACCTGATTGACCCACGAGTCAACCTTTTTACCGAAATGACAATTTTTGGTCGAAATGGTCGATCCATACCTATGACCAGACCTCGTTGACCCAACGAGTCAACCTTTTTATCGAAAATGACAATTTTGGTCAAAATGGTCGATCCGGACTACATGATCGACCTGTTGACCTCACGAGTCAACCTTTTTACCAAAATGACAATTTTGTCAAAGCGGTCAATCCAGACCCTACGACCAACCATGTTGACCCCGCAGGTCGACCTTTTGACCCAATGATAATTTTGGTCAAAATGGTCGATCCATACCCTATGAACGACCCTGTTGACCTCAGAAGTCGACCTTTTGACCCAAAATGACAATTTTGGTCAAAATGGTCGATCCGGACCTGATGATCGACTCGTTGACCTCATAAGTCAACCTTTTTACCCAAAATGACAATTTTGGTCAAAATGGTCAATACTAAACCCTATGACTGACCGTGTTGACCCCACGAGTCAACCTTTTGACCCAAAATGACAATTTTGGTCAAAATGGTCGATCCGGACCTATGACCAACCACTGTTGACCCACGGTCGATCTTTTGACCCCGAAAATAACAATCTTCGTCAAAATGGTCGATTCGGACCATATGACCGACCACTGTTGACCCGCGGTCGACCTTTTGACCAAAATGACAATTTTGGTCAAAATGGTTAATTCGACCGATGACTGACTCTTTTGACCCAGCAGGTCAACCTTTTTACCCAAAATGATAATTTTGGTCGAAATGGTCGATCCGTACCCTATGACACGTTGACCACGATGACCTTTTGCGAAATGACAATTTTGTACGGTCGATCCGACCTGAACGACCGTGAACCGAATCGACTTTTACCCAAAATGACAATTTTGGTCGAAATGGTCGATCCGGACCCAATGACCCGATCCTATTGACGCCACGCAGTCGACCTTCGACCTAAAATGATAATTTTGGTCAAAATAACCAATCTAGATCCGATCATTGACCTTGTTGACTACTATAGGTCGACGAATGACCTAAAAAGTCGATTTTGAATAAAATGATTAATTTTTGATCAAACAACGAATGACATGTTTAAAACCACGACAATGACAAAAATTAATCGAATTAATTTTAAAAATTATTTTGATTAATTAAATTAACTAATAATTTAATTTTCAAAATTTTAATTAATCGAATGACATGATTAATTAAAATGAAAATTAAATTAAAAGTCATAAAATGGAAAAATCAATTAAATAATTAATTTCAAAATTATTTTGATTAATTAATTGGCTAATGAATTAATTTTCAAAATTTTAATTAATGACATAATTAATTAAAATGAAAAATTAAATTCAAAAGCCATAAAATCACAAAATCCACAAATTGATTAAAAATAATGGAATTAATCAAATAATTAATTCCAAAATTATTTTTAATTAATTGATTGATCAATAATTTAATTTTTATATTTTAATTAATGACATAATTAATTAAAATGAAAATTAGATTGAAACGTGATAAAAAGAGACAAAAATCAATTTTAATGACATGGATATTAATCAAATAATTAATTTGGAATTATTTCTAATTAATTATTAATTAATAAAATAATTTTCAATATTTAATTAATGACATAATTAATTAAATATGGAAATTAAAATGAAGAGGGCATTAAGTGGAATTTTTAAAACCTATGACATATGGTTTTCTAAAAATTCTAAAACTCTTTTATGACATCACACACATGACCACATATAGGTTAGACACAACCCATATGACCCATTAAAGAGAAAACAACCCATGAGTCACTCACATTTAACCATGGTAAAGTGCCATCATGACATGAAAATGAGGTGGCAAAACCATGGTGATTTAACGTGTGAGGTGTCTTGCCATCGTGGCGTTAGTTTAGCCACCTCCCCAGCCATCACGATGGTGAGAAGGCAAAGCTTTAACCATCCTTCACACCATGGTTAAACTCATCATAACATTTTATGAAAAAAATATTAAGAGGGGAGCTAATGTGTCACCACCTCATGAAATGATAAATGAGGTGTTGCAAGGAGAGGGTCTTAACCATTTGAGTCACCATGAACCTCCCACTTAGCCAATGGAATGGAAGCAAAGAGGTTAAAATCCATCATGACAAAATTTAAGCCAAAATTGCCATGAAATGTGCACTTGCTTAAGTGGCAAAATTCTCATGGAAGAAGAAGAGGCGAGGCTTGGTTTACATGGGGAAGGTTGTACTGCAGCAGCTCTAACCATACTATGATCAAACCTAAAGCCGACCAAGGTTAAACCATAGCCATTCATGGCTATAAAAGCCTCCATATGGCCGAAATTTCCAAGAGGAGAGAATGATCCCATAGAAAGCACATAGAGCTGCCCGAATCCTTGGCTCCCGACACAAAATATCTTCCTGGGGACCTCGACGACCTATTCCAACCAAAACCGAAGCCATAGGGTTAGTCCAGTCAAGCCGATTTGACCGATATTTAAAATCATCCAAAACTAGCCATTTTGCCAAAATTGCTCTCCAGAGGCTAGCTACAAAACCAAATTGAAGTGACAAGGATCTTCTTTGGGAGACCTAGAAGCTAACCATCGAAGCCTGATCGAGCTCGACAATCGTGTGGCTAAGGTATGGATTTATTTTCTCCAAAATATTTCATATTTAAAATATCATGGGTTAAACTAGCCCGATAAATGTATCATCACCGTATAGATACAATCTATACATCAGGATGATTCCATAGGTTCAAAAATCACTCGATTTAGTTGAGAAATGAGTGAGATATTGAGCTTTGAAGTTTAACGGTTCGAAAATTTTCGAATTTAATGAGGGAATTATCTCCACTTGTCCGTTCGTGTGTTTTCGAACGGACGGCATCGATCTTTTCATCCGTGTCCGTTGTTCGAATCCGCGCATGGGATCTTCCCGCTCTTCGACGCGTACGAGGACACGCGTCGAAGCCTGGATTTTCGGGTTGATTTAATCGAGAAAAACCTTAAAAACTTCAAAATTCCATATCTTTTGATCCGAGAGGTCATAAAAATAAAATAAAAATACCTCTGGAAAGCTCTTGAGAAAAAAATTATGAGACCAAAATCATAATTTTATTCTTAGTATTTAATTTTTAATTAATTAAATACTCTTCAGAGTATTTTAATTATTAAAAATTATTTACAGAAGTCGAGAAAAATATGAAATTTTTAGGGAAGAACCTTTAAGTCCTTAGACACATCTTCTGATTTTTCTAAGGCTAGGATAGTTCTCTAGGATGTGATTTCCTAATTTCCATGATATTTTGTAATTATTTTCAAAAATAATTATAAAATTAGGAAAATTGGAAAATTTAAATGCAAAATGATTGAGAAATTTAGGATGATAGATAACAATCCTAAAACAATAATTCTCAAGTCATCAAATCAATCTAAAAGACATTTTGAAACAAGGTTAAGATTTATTAATTTTAAAATTAATAATTAAAAACTTCTTCTTCTCATATTTAATCAATTTCATCATGGATTAAGCAAGTGATGAATCCAAACTTAAATGAACTCAAACTAAACACTAATTAGGTTTAAAGACAACTTAAGCCTAATTAAATCATCAAACCTTAGGGTTTATGACAAAAATCAAACTCTTTAATTAAGTTTAAAGACATATTAAACTTTATTAATCAAAATCAAACTCTTTAATTAAGTTTAAGGACATATTAAACTTAATTAACCAAAATCAAACTCTTTAATTCAGTTTAAGGACATATTAGACTTAATTAATCAAAATCAAACTTTTAAATAAGTTTAAAGACATATTAAACTTAATTAACCAAAATCAAACTCTTTAATTAAGTTTAAGGACATATTAGACTTTGGGCCGGTTTGAGGCGACTTATTGGCGCGTTCGGCGTTCCCCGAACGGGCCTCGCGATGTTTGTTTCGCGCGTTTGGTGCTAGATTATTGATGTCGCGACTTATTTGTATCGCACATTTCTTCGTAATATCGTAA
>JAKZJZ010002371.1:0-17274 GCA_022702705.1 Papilionanthe hookeriana x Papilionanthe teres
AAACAAACAGAGAAGGAGAGGATTAGTGAGAGGGACAAAGGGAAGGAGAGCATGATAATGAGTGAGAGAGATCTACAGAGAGAGATTTCGAGAGAGAGTGAGGGTGATGTAGAGGTAGAGTGAGAGAGTGTGAAAGAAAGAAGGGAGAGAGAGAAAGGGGGAGACAAAAGGTGGGAAGTAGGAAAGTGAGATGGATGAGAGAATGTTGGGGATTATGGAGAGAAATGGTAAAAGTAATGAAAAATAAGAGAGATAAATAAAAGACTGATTAGAAGAGAGAGAGAGAGAATAGAGAATGAGAAAGATATATGGACATGTTAAGAGTGAGAGTGATATAGTGATGAAGAGAGGGACTGGGAGAGAAAGAGCAAGAGAGGGTACAAGAGGAAGAGAGAGAAAGTGTGTGTGTGTGCGTGAGTGTGAGAGTAATAGAAAAGAGAATAATAGAAGAGAGCACAAGAAAGATATAGAATAATAGTGAAAAATAGAGAGAGAAGGAGAGATAAGAGAGGGATTGAGAGAGGGACAAGAGAGAAGAAGAAAAAGAGTGTGAGGGAGAGAAAGTGTAAGGTAGACAGAGAAGAGAGAGATAAAGAGCTAGAGAATGAGAGAGATAGTGAGCAAGGGAACAAGAGAGATATATAGGGAGAGAGAGACAGAGTGTGTGAGAACAAATGTAATGAAAGAGAAAAAATAGAGCAAGAGAGGGTAGTGAGAGGGACAGAGGGAAGGAATTCAAGAGATTGAGTGAGAGAGATCTAGAGAGAGAGTGAGAGATTGAGAGAGAAAGAGAGAGAGGGTGTTGCAGAGGTTATGGGAGAGATAGAAGGGAGAGAGTGAGAGAGTGTGTGAAAGAGAGAAAGTAGATAGAGAGAGAGAGAATTAGGGATATATGGATAGAACGAGTAAAAAGAATGAGAGAGAAGAGAGACAAATAAAAGATATATTAGGAGAGAGAGAATAGAGAAACATATGATAGAGGGACATGTTAAGAGTAAGATTGATATAGTGATGAAGAGAGGGACTGAGAGAGAAAGAGCAAGAGAGGGAACAAAAGGAAGAGTGAGAAACTGTGTGTGTGAGTGAGAGTAATGGAGAAGAGAATAATAAAAAAGAGAGGGAGGGAGTGAGAGAGATTGAAGAGAGAGAGAATGAGAGGGGGAGAGAATAAGAGAATGAGTGTAAAAGAGGGGAGAGATTGACCGAGCAAGTGAGAGAGAGAAATGGAGTGGATGAGAGAGAGGGAGATAGGGAGGAAGGGAGGGAGGGTGAGTGATTAAAATGTAAGAGGGATGGAGTGTGTGGGGGGATAGAGGAGCAAATAGAGTGAGAAGAAATAGGGAATAGGTAGCAATAGAAGAGACAATAAGGGCGAGCAAGAGAGAGAGTGAGAAAGAGAGGGAGGAAGAAAGAGAGAGCAATAGAGAAATTGAGAAAGAAGAGAGGCGTGGAAAGAGAGAACAAGATGTAAAGCAAGAGCAAGAGAGAAAATGAGGGAAGGAATAAGGTAGAGAAAGAGAGAGTGCATGTGTGTGAGGGAGAGGGAGATAAGGTTGTGTGACAGATAGTGGGAGGGAGAGAGTGAGAGTGAGAGAGGGAGAGCCAGATAGAGTGGGGGATATAATGAAATAAAAAGTAAGAGGAGAGGAGATTAGAGTAACATAAGAGAGTAAGAGAGACAGAGTGAGAAAGCGAAAGGAAGGGAGTAAAAGTGAGATTTAAATTGAATAAAGTGTCGGAAGGACCATGAAATAGAGAAAAATAGACAGAAAAATGAGGGTAAGGAAAGGAAGAGCAAGAAAGAGGAAGGGAGATAAGAGAATGAGTGCAAGGAGAGAGAGAGGAGACAAAGTTAGAGAGAAAATGAGTGAGAGTGAGCAGAGTGACAAAACGAGGAAAAGAGAGGCAGAGAAAAAGTGATAGAATAAAATTGAAGAGAGTGTGAGCAAGTTAGAGGGGCTGAGGGAGAAAGATAGAGAGATTAAGAGAGAGAATTAGGGAGTGGGGTAATGTGAGAGATAAAGTTAGAGATATTGAGAAAGAGAGAGAGAGAGAGAGAGAGAGAGAGAGAGAGAGAGAGAGAATATGATATAGAACTTGAGGGAGAGTGAAGGAGGAGAAAAGACAGATGAAGGGAAGGGCAGAGATTGTGTGAGTGTTAGTGCGGGTTAGATAGTGGGTGAGAGGGAAAGATGGATGTAGAGATAAAAGAGAGATTAAGTGTGAGAAAGCGAGAAGAAGAGAGTAAGGGAAAAGCAAGATGATAGAGAGAAATAGAACAGAAAGAGTGACAGAAGAGTGAGCAATGAAAGAGAAAGAAAAAGCAAACAAATGATGAAAAAGTGAAAGGAAGCAAATGAGGAAGAGAGAGTGAGAGACATAGGGAGAGAAGGAGAGTGAGGGAAGATAGAGAAACATAGAGTGAGCAAGAGGGAGAAAGGAAGGGAGGATAACATAATGAGAGAGAATGATAAAAAGATGGAGAGAGAGGGAGAGTTAAGGAGGGCAAATGGAGAGAGTGTGAGAGAGAGGGAGGGAGGGATGTGAGAGAAATAAAGAAAGAGAGTGGCTTAATAGAGGAGGAGAAAGAGTGAGAAGAGTATTAGAGAAGGTCAGAGAGAATAGAGAGTGAGAGAGAGAGATGATGATAGAAATAGGAAAAAAAGAATAGAGAAGGATTAAGAGTGGATGTGAAGCTGCAGAAAGAGATTGGGGGAGAGAGTAAGAGAAAGGGTGCAAGACATAACAATAGATGGAGGAAGAGAGAGAGAGAGTATGTTAGGGCGGGAGAGAGAGAGAGAGGGAGAGGGAGAGAGAGTGCAAGAGAGGAGTGAGGGAGTAATAGTGAGAGTAAAATTGAAGAGAGTGAGGGAGCAAGTAAGGGAGAGAGAGAGAGAGACAAAATGAGAAAGAATGTAGTGTGAGGTAAGTGAGGGAAAAGAGAGTGGTGAAATAAGGATGGAGGGACAGAGCGAGGGAGGGCGGGGAAGTATTAAACAATAAGAGAGAAAATGGGGTGAGAAAGAGAAGAGATAGTGAATGAGAGGAAGTTAGAAAGATAGAGAGATTGATATAGGTAGAAAAAGAGTGAGTAAAGAAAGAAAACAAAGCACTAGAGCGAGAGAGAGAAACGAAATAAAGAGTGAGAGACATAGTGAAAAAGGGAGAGAGTGAGAAAGAGAGAGATAAAGGGCATGAGTAAATAGAGAGGAAAGATAGCAAGAGAGTGCAAGAAAGCGAGAGAGAGAGAGAGAAACAAAATAGAGAGTGAGAAAGAGAGAGATAGAGGGCAAGAGTAAGGGTAAGAGTGAGATAGGGGAGATATTGGTAGAAAGTGAGATTGAAGAGATAGGAGTGAGAGAGGAGAGAGAGAGCAAGAAACATTTTAGAGTGAGAGAGAGGAAGTAAGAGGGGAAGTGCGAGAGAGGAAAAGACAGTAAGCAATATGGAGTTGGGGAGTGAGATTAAGAGAATGAGCGAGAAAGAGAAAAGAAGGGAGATGGAGAGGGAGAGAGAGAAAAGTGAGATTGAGATAGACAGAGTGGGAGGGAGAGAAGGAGAGAGAATGCATTAGGGAGATAGGGATGGAGAAAGGATGAGGGAGAGTGAGAGAGAAATATAGAGAAGGAAAGTGAAAGGAGAGAGGGAATGAGAGAGAGCGATGGAGGAAATAAAAGGGATCGAGTGAGATTGAGCGAGTGGGTGCAAGATGAGAGAGAGAGGATAGAAATAAGGAGAAAGGGAGATAGAGAGGGAAGGAAGGATTGAAAGAGGGAGGGACAAAGGAGGAGAAAGATATGTGTGAGAGAAAATAATTCATAATGAGATGGAGATAAGGGGTAAGAGTGAGATGTCAGAGAAAAGAATAAAGAGTGAGGTAAGCAAGAGAAAGAGAGCAAATCAAGGAGCATGGAGGGAGGGAGGGAGGGAGGGAGGGAGAGGAAGTAATATATAAGAAGAGAGAAGAGGGGGTGAGAAAGGGAAGTGATAGAGAATGAGAGGAAGTTAGAGAGATAGAGTGATGAATATAGAGAGATAAAGAGTGATTAAAGAGAGAAAAAAACAAGAGAGTCATATATAGAAATAGAATAGAGAGTTAGAGACATTGTGAGAAAGGTATAGAGTGAGAAAGAAAGAGATAGAGGACAAGAGAAAATAGAGATAAAAGATAGCAAAAGAGAGCAAGAGAGTGAGAGAAAGAGAAATAGAATAGAGCGTGAGAGGCATAGTAAGACAGGAGGAGAGTGAGGAAGAGAGAGTAAGAAAGGGGGAGGCAGAGGGAGAGAGAGATTGAAGAGAGAGAGGGTGACTGAAGCAGGATAAGAGAGCAAGAAAGATTTAAGAGGGAGAGTGAGGAAGTGAGAGAGAAAAAGGTAGTGGAAAATATGGAGATATGGAGTAAGATTAAGGTATAGTGAGAAAGAGAGAAGGAGACGGAGATGGAGAGGGAGAGGGAGAGAGGGAGTGAGATTAAGATAGAGAGAGTGGGGGGAGAAAAGTTAGAGGGAGAGAGGGAAAGAGAAAGGGTATGGGAGAGTGAGAGTGAAATAGAGAGAAGAGAAAGTGAGAGATGAGTGAGCAAGAGAGAAGGAATTAGAGAGTGTGACGAAGAAAGAAAGAGGTAAGGAGGGAGACATAGTGAGTGAGCACAAGAGGAGAGAGAGAGGGCTAAGTTAAGGAGAAAGGGAGAATGAGAGGGAAGGAGGGAGTAAAAGTGTGAGGGATAAAAAGAGAGAGATAGATGTGTGAGAGAAAGTAATAAATAATGAGATGGAGATATGGGGCGAGAGTGAGATGTAAGAACAACTGAGAGAGAGGGACGGAAAGAGATCAAGAGAAAAGTGAGGGCTTGAGGGAGAGAAAGTGTGAGTAATGAGAGAGAAGAGAGGGTTATTGACGAATGAACAAGAGTGTGGACAGAGAAAGGGCAAGAGGGAGCAAGCTAACAATAAAGAGAGATGAAATAGAGAGTAAGAGAGTGAGCAAGAGATGGAGTGAACTAGAAATAGAGTGTTAGAGGGAGGGAGTGATAGGGATTAGAGAGAGAGGTGGAGGGAGAAAGGGAAAGAGAGTGAGGCAGAAATAGAGTGAGAAGAGGACTCACCAAAGATAAAGCAAAAGATCCGAGTGAGAGGAAGAGAGACAGAGAGCGGGATATAGAAGAAGATATGGAGAGAGATGGAGGGACAAAGGGAGACCCGGTGAAGGAGATAGAGGGAGAAGATTGTGAGTGGGTTAGAGGAAGAGACTAAGCGACGGTTGGCGAGAAAATGTGAGTAAAGAGATAGGAGGGAGTGATAGAAGAGAGGAAGAGAGAGTGTGTGAGAGAGAAAGAGAGGGGGAGTGAAAAAGAGAAAGAAAAAGGGACAAGTCATAAATACAGAAAAGAATGAGAGAGGGAGAGAGTGAGAAAGAGAGAGGAGGGAGGGAGTGAGAGAGCAAGTGAGAGTGAGTGAGAAGAGAGAGTAAGGGAAGATATAAAGAGAGTGAACGAGAGTGAGAGACAGAGAATGAGATTTTGTGGGAGAGAAAGTGGGAATGAACCGGAAGAGTTTGAGAGGGGGAGTAATAGTGTACTTGAGAGAGTGAAAGAGAGACTAGGAGTGGGGGAGAGAGGGTCAGAGGGAATGAAGCAAGAGAAAGGGGGTGAGAGGGAGAGACAGATTAAGAGGAGAGAGAAGAGAGAGCAATAAAAGTGAGAATGGGTGAGTGAGAGTGAATATAGAGCGAGAAAGAGAGAGGGTGAGAGGCTGTAAAAGTGAGTGTGATACTAAAAAGAGAGAAAGAGGGAACTAAAAAGGGAGAGAGTATAATAGAGAAATAGAAATAAGAGAGTGTGAAGGAATAGAGAGCATGAGAAAGGGAGGGAAAGAGCAAGTGAGAAGAGCAAGAAAGAGAAAGATAATTATAGTGGTAGAGAGAAGGATTAAGGGAGTGAAAGAGGGAGGGAGAGTGAGAGAGAGGTAGTGAGGGATAATGGGAGGGTCAAAAGTGAGAGATAGAAGAGATAGAAGAGAGAGAGGAGAGATAAAGAGAGGTAGAGTAGAGAGTGAGAGAGAGAGATGGAGGTTGTGAGGGAGAATAAGAGATAGGAGGAAGTGAGAGGGTTTAATTAGAGAGTAGGAAACAAAAAGTGAGAGAGACTGAAAGAGAGAGAGTGAGAAGAGAGGTTGTAGGAAGATCAAGTAAAAGTAAGTAAATGGAAGAGAGAGGGAGAGAGAAGAGAGCGAGAAAAAGAAAGATAGGGAGAGAGAGAGAATAATAAAGAATATGATAGAGAGTGAAGAGAGAAAATATGGAGTGAGAGAGAGAGAGGAGAGAAGAGAGAGTCGGAATAAAAATAAGGTAGCAAGAGAGAGTGAGATGAAGAGCAATAAATGGGGATAAAGAGGGTAAAAGGTGGTGAGATTGAGAGTGAGAATGTGTGAGATGGAGAAAGAAGAACGAGCTACATAAGGCAGGCCTGAAAGGGCACAAATGAGGGTGTGAGAATGATAGAGGGAGAGAGTAAGAGTGATAAAGAGAGCAATAGTGAGAGTGTGGAAGTGATCTATAGAGAAATAAGAAAAGAGAGTGAGGAAGAGAAGAGGATATAAAAAAGGGAAATAGAGAGAGGTTCAAGTGAAAAAAAGATATTAGGAGGGTGAGAAAGGAGAGAGAAATAGAGTGAACGAGGGAAAAAGAGACGATAGATAAGGAGTAAGAGAATGAAGGAGAGAGTGAGGGATGGATCAAGAGCGATATATAGAGAGGGAGAGAGTCAGAACAAGAGTATAGAAAAAATAATGAGAGATAGAGCAGACAAAGAGAGGGGGGTGAGAGGGAGAGAAAAAGAGAGAGAAGTGTGTGAGAATTTGAGAATGAATGAGAGAAATGAGAGAGGTATTGAGAGAGATAATAATTGGAGGCCAGAGAGAGTACGTGTGAGGGATAGGGTAATAAAAGATTGAGCAAGAGAGAGATTGTGTGTTTATGTGAGGAAGAGAGAGAGAAACATTAGAGTAAGAAAGAAAAGTGTCAGCTATAAGAAAGAAAAAAAGGGAGAATAAACAATCAGAAAGAAAGAGAGAGGAAGGGAGCGAAGTAGAAAGTGAGAGTGAAAGTGATATTGGGAGAGAAGGAGAACGAGGGAAAATAGAGTGAGAAAGGGAGAGAAGGTGGGAGAATAAGAGAATGAGAGAGTGAATGAGGGAGAGATGGAGAGAGAGAGGGAGAACTAGGGAGGCAAAGTGGGAGAGAGATGAGAGAGAGGGAGAGAGGGAGAGAAGTGATCTCCCATTGTCTCTTCACTCTCTTCTCTCCCGCTCTCCCTTCTTTACTTCCTCCCTCCCTCCCTCTTCTTCCCCATATCTCTCACTCTGCATCTTTGCATCCCTCTCTCTCTCTCCCTTGCACTCTTGTCTTCCTTCTATTCACCCTATCTCTTTACCTCTCACTCACTCTCAGTTACTCAATCTTCCCTCAGTCTCTCTTCTCCCTCTATTTCGTTTTCACTTTCTCTCTACTACTCTTTCTTTAATCCATCTCACTCCCTCCCTCTATATCTCTTTCTCACTCACTCATCCTTCTCTTTCTCTCACACTCCCCATTCGATCCCTCTTTATCTCTCTCTATCTCCCTCTCACTCTCTCTTTTATCTCTCTCTTTTGACTAATTTTATCCCTCACTACTTCTCTTTCACTCTCCCTCCCTCTTTAACACACTACATCCTTCCTTTCTTCACTCTCCTTATCTCTCTGTCTTCCTTCCTTTCTCACTCGCTCACTCTCTCCCTCTCTCATGCTCTCTCTTCCCTCACTCGTTCTTTATTTCTCTTTAACACTTCTCTCTTTCTCTTTATTCCATTTCACTGTCACTCTTACTCCCTCCTCTCACTCTCTTTCTCACTCACTTCCTCTTCTTACCCTCTCTTTCAATCTCATGTTCTACCCCCACTCTTCCACTTGCTCCCTCTCTTTCTAAATCTTCCCTCACGCTCTTTTCTTTCATACTCCCTACACCTCTCTTGCTTTCACTCTCTTCAATCCTAACACACACTCTCTCTATTTTTCACTCTCTCCCTATCTCATTTTTTATCTATGTTTTTATCATTTTTATTTCTCTATTGCTCTCCATCTATCACACGCAACACACACTTACTCTCTCTTTTTATCACTCTGCCTTATCTCTTTACCAACTTTTTCACTCCAACCAACCCTTACATTCTCCCTCTTTTATTACTTCACTCTCTCTATCTCTCTCTCACCCTCTCTCTCAACATATCTCCCTCAACATCTTCCTTTCTCCATCTCTCACTCATTATATGTTGCTCGATCTTGAGTCACTCTTCTCTCTCACTCCTCTCTTCTCGCTATTTTCTCTTCTCTTTCTCTTCAATTTCATTCTCACTCATATGTTCTCCCTACCCTCTCTCTTTCTCTCTCATGCTTTCTTTCTCCCTTGCTTCCTTACCTCTCTCTCCAATTTCATTGTCACTCTTCATCCCTTCCCCTCTCTCCCTTTCTCTCAAACACATACATCCTTACACTTTCCCTATCTTAATCTCTTAAGCTTCCTTTCTCAATCTCTCTCGCACTTTTTCCCCCACTCTCCATTTCTTTCTCACTATCTTATTTTCTCTATCTCATTCAATCTCATGCTCCTATCTCTATCTCTTTCTCTATCTACCAATTTATATATCTATTATCTCGCTCTCTCTCAATCTAACCCTTCATTATTATCACTTTCTCACAACACCTATCTCCTACTACTCTTTCGCTCTTTTTCTTTCTTTCTCTTCTTTCTCTTCAGCACTCATGCTCTCTCTCACACACTGTATATTATATCTCTCTTTCTCTGTATTTTGCTCTCATATGTGTTAGTGATAGTGCCCTAGGCCTATTATATGGATATTATATGGATATGTATTTTGAACTTTTTATGAATATTTTTCTATTTTAATTAGCATGTTTATGATAGAAGAAGAACCTCGAATAGTTTCATGTTTATTATGAAGATTATTCTAAATATCCATAATCGCTTATTGTTGTGGGAATGACAATAAATAAAGATTAATATAAAGTTTGATGGATATTCATGAGATGAATATATGTATGGGGATACACATCGATTTATATGTATTTATTGGAGAATAAATATCGGATCGACTCGCTTTCGAGATTAAATCATGGATATAAGTCATATGTTAATCTCAAGTCGTAGTGACATCGAATCCTTCGACTCGAGATTGTCATGGTTCTCAACATGAGGAATATTATGTTTTGACATAACCCAACGTTGTCTTTGACCTGGATGACCATAAAGATTATGATCGGGCATAATGTGAATCATGTAGTGAGATATGAGTAATCAAGATGGAATTTATCCCTCTTATAATAAGAGAGATATCTTCGGCTCCTCGAATGATTTAGACCGAGAATTGTGTGGCCACACTCAAATGAATTGATGGAGATCAATCGCATTTATTTAATCAGTCTAATCAGGAGTCGAGAAATTAAAGATAGAGAGATATAAGGCCGACATTAATCCATGCCTTATATTCTATCATGATATCATGTGATAAAGGGATTATGTCATTAACAATCGGGTTGTCTCGGATCTCGAGACTATTCATACTAACTCGGGTAGTTATAGTGTCTTGCTAGAGACCAACTATAACTCGTAGGTTTATAAATGGTGATTTAAGCCTACCGCCAATGTTAATTGAACCTATAGGGTCGCACAAAATTTGAATGGACTAGAATGGTTGATGAACACTCTCTCACTTCGAGTAATTTATAATAATAAGATTATTTTAAATTACAAGCATGAATTAAAAGAGTTTTAATTCATCATATATTTAAAAAGGAGTTTTTAAATATATATTAAAAATGACCTCTTTAATGAAGAGGTGCCACGAAACCAGTGTCACTTCAATTAAAAGGAGGGGTCATGGCTTATGAAGTCAAATTTTTATTATTTTCTTTTTGAAATCCACAAGAGAGGAAAAGAGTTCTTTGGGTTTCGGAGAAAACCCCGTTTCCGATCTAGCGATTGGAAGCCATTTGGAAATCCGTTCGAGTGTGGATACCCGGTAGAGGCTGGTGGTTTCGGCGCCTTAAAGATCCGAGGAAATCTAAGAGTAGAACTCTTGCATGGTATGATTTCTTGCACTTCTTTTTGGGTTTATGTTTTTGATTTGTATGAGCACATGAGATCCTTGGTGGTTTTTGGGGAAATGACTTTAATATGCGTACATGATTAATTTTGCTTCCGTTGCGCATGATCCCCAAAATCCAACAGGTGGTATCGAGCCAACTTCGTGTTTTCATAGAAATCAATTTAACGAGTGTTTTGGACGTCGGCTGCGGCGGCTATGGCCGCCGACAGATTCGGCGGCGGCGGTTGGCCGACGGTGGCGGTTGGCCGACGGCGGCGGTTGGCCGACTGCGGCGGTTGGCCGACGGCAGCGGTTGGCCGGTGGAAGGCGGTTATGGCGGGCGGTCAATGTGGAGTTGACACCAATAGGTGTCTAATGGGTTGGCACCTCTTGGTTTGTGAGGCCCAACTCCTCGTGTCTATTCGTTCGAATGGCACTCTATTCGCATTAATTAATTAATATGATTAATTAAATTATGATTTAATGCGAATTTAAAATCTGGATTCAAATTTTAATTAGATTAAAGTGTTGAATTTATATCGCAATATTTATAATTTTTTTGCATGAAATTCTTTTTAAATAATTTATGAAATTTTGGATTGTTTTTGGCAAAAAAAAAAAATAAAATTTTAGTATTGCGATGTACGTGATTTTAATTAAGAAATTTTAAGCTGAACCGCCGTTTTTATTCCTAACGCCTCATAAATTTAATTGTTTTAGAAACATCGAGCCAATTATCAAGTAATTTTTATTATTATTATTATTATTTTTTTAGTTTGTCAAACATGGATGTATTAATTAGATTAATACATGATGTATTGACTTGCGTGACACATAATATGGCCCAGTGACTTCTGTGAATTGCATGGTTGTAATATTTTTAATTTTTGCAATAGGATGTAATTATTAATTATGGCTCGCGTGCCATTTTGCTTTGTTGTAATTTATATTACATATATTTATTCTTGGTGAGATAAATCGTGAGAAGACAAAGTAAGGCACTCGAAGTCCACTATCCACCATGGTGATGGAGGAGCTAGAAGTTCATGCGAGAGATGGTGATCTCGAAGGCTTTAGAAGTTACCTTTTACCCTTAGATTGGACTTTTGATCTTCATAATTGGCTTATGAAGATCATTCTAGTTTTGGGGCCATATTTTGACACGCTTAATTATGCTTCAGATTTTGATATTTTCTGTGATGTGGTTTAGTATATGATACTAAAATAAATCATAACATCATTATAATTTAAAATCTATAACGATCCCTCATTTGAAATTTTAAGTTTTTCATGCCATCCATTATTATTAAACACTCGTCAAAAACTAATATCACCATGATGTGGGTTCTACCAAAGTAGGAGTACATTAGATAATATTAGCATGACGGGATGAGTAATGGTGCTACTCATGTGTTTAAAATGGTAAAACTTAATTAGGCTTACAAAATGGTTTTGGGCCTAAGGGCATGAGATGAGATTTAAACATGCTACGACATAAGATGTCAAAAATCCCATTAAGAGTTGCATTTGATGCAATTGGTAATAGTTACCTACCTAAATATACTTGATTTTAAGTGTCATGCCAAAGTCGACTTAAAATTAAGTATAATTATGGATCTTATACCACTAAAGTTAATATAATTTTAAAAGAGGGATTATTAATTTAGTGGGAGTTTTTCATAATTAATATACTTAAACTTTGCATTTATTGTAGATGGCCAACAACAATAATAACAGTTCCGCATTTTCATTGCGATCGGTCCTCGAGAAGGACAAGCTTACGTGGCTAACTTCCTTGATCGGTTTCGTAATTCGAGAATTGTTCTCAAACACGAAAGGAAGTTATATGTCCCGGATGAACCTCACCCCGAAAAACCGGATGATAATGCCACCGGAAGCGGAAAAGAATGCTTATGAGAAGCATCATAGTGACTCCGTAGATGTTGCTCGCTCGATGTTAGTTGCCATGAGTTCGAGATCCGTAAAGATTTAGAACATATGGAGGCTTATGATATAATCATAAACCTAAAGGAAATGTTCCAACAACAAGCAAGGCAAGAAAGATATGAAACTACCAAGGCATTGCATTCTTGCAAAATGACTGAAGGTAGTTCGGCTTAGTGCTCATGTATTGAAAATGAAAGGTTACATGGAGCACCCAGCAAGGCTTGGATTTCCATTAAGCCAAGAATCGGCTACCGATTTGCTCCGAATTCACTTCCTCGTAGTTATGACCGATTTGTCATGAACTACAATATGAATGAGATGGACAAATCAATATCGTAGTCGCATACGATGCTTAAAACTGCCGAACAAAATATAAAATCCAAGCCCAGGCAAATCTTAATGGTTAAGCAAAAGGGTAAGAGTTTTAAGAAGAAAGGAAAAGGAAAAGGCAAAGGTTGGGGTGGAAAGTCCAATCCTAAACCTAAGCCCAATCTTAGTTCCAAGGCTAAATCCAGAAGGATGATGTCCGTTTCTTTTGCAATGAACTCTGGTCATTGGAAAAGAAATTGCAAACTTTATAAGGAAGATCTAATGAACAAGAAAACCGGTGGGACCAATGCTTCGTGTATAAATGTTATACGTATTAATTATACTCCTTCTAGTTACCTGGATAGTGGATACTCGGATCCGCATCTCACATTTATTCAAATGTGCGAGGGACTAAAGGGGAGTAGAAAATCGAAACGGGGCGAAGTGGATCTTCGCGTAGGCAATGGAGCAAAAGTTGCTACTTTAGCTGTAGGAAGTTATGAACTTTCTTTACCCAATGGGCTTTTGTTAGTATTGAACAATTGTTTTTATGTTCCTACAATGTGTAGAAACATTGTTTCAGTTTCTTGTTTGGATAATGATGGTTTTGCTTTTATTATTAGGAATAATATTTGCTCCATTTATCATAAAGATATGTTCTATGCAAATGTCTGTTTTACTAGATGGTCTTTATGTTTTGAACCTTCAAATATCCAATGATTTTTCTCGTATGTAACATTACTACCAAGAAATTTAAGTCAAATGACTTGAATGTAACCTATCTTTGGCATTGTCGTCTAGGACACATAAATGAGAAACGCATTTCAAAACTCCATAAAGATGGACTTTTGAATTCATTTGATTATGAATCATTTGATACTTGCGAATCATGTCTTTTGGGGAAAATGACAAAGGAGCCTTTACCTGGACACGCGTGAAAGGGCTAATGAATTATTGGCCCTAATACATACGGATGTATGTGGACCATTAAGTATAGAAGCCATAGGAGGTTACAGGTACTTCATTACCTTTACCGATGATTTCGGTAGGTATGGTTATGTCTATTTGATGAGACATAAATATGAAGCATTTGAAATGTTCAAGTATTTTCAAAATGAAGTACAAAATCAACTTGGTAAGACAATTAAGGTGCTTCGATCTGATCGAGGTGAGAATATTTGAGCCAAGAGTTTGGTGATCATCTTAAGAGTTGTGGAATTGTTTCACAACTTTCTCCTCCTGGAACACCACAATGGAATGGTGTGTCTGAAAGAAGGAATCGAACTCTATTTGATATGGTTCGATCAATGATGAGTGCATCGGATCTTCCACTTTCCTTTTGGGGTTATGCACTTATGACAACTGCTTTTACACTAAATAGAGTTCCATCCAAAAGGGTTGAAAAGACACCATATGAGATATGGACTTGGGAAGAAGCCTAGTTTGCTTTTTCTTAAGATTCGGGGTTGTGAAGCTTATGTAAAGCGTTTACATTCTAATAAACTTGAACCTAAATCTGATAAATGTATTTTTGTGGGTTATCCTAATGAGACTAAAGGATATTACTTTTACAATCCCATCGAGAACAAAGTGTTTATTGCTAGAAATGGTTTCTTTTTGGAAAGGGAATTTATTTCTAAAGGAATCGATGGGAGTAAAGTACAACTCGAAGAAGTTCGAGAGTCACAAAATAACATTGAAATACCTTTGGATGATGGTGGTCAACAAGGAGTTATTGACACACCAGTTGTAACACAAGAACTACGTAGATCTGATAGAATACGTTATGAGCCTGAGAGATATGGATTTCTCATGAATAATGATCATGATGTATTGTTAATGGATCATGGTGATCCTACTACCTATCAAGATGCTATGTTAAATCAAGACTCGACAAATGGTTAGAGGCCATGAAATCCGAAATCCAATCCATGTATGATAATCAAGTTTGGAACTTGGTTGATCCACCAAATGATATTAAGACCATTGGGTGCAAGTGGGTTTTCAAGAAGAAAACCGACATGGATGGTAATATGCATACTTATAAAGCAAGACTTGTTGCAAAAGGTTTTAAACAAATTCATGGTATCGACTATGATGAAACTTTTTCACCGGTAGTCATGCTTAAGTCTATTAGAATTCTCATTGCCATTGTCTGCATATTATGACTATGAGATATGGCAAATGGATGTTAAAACTGCGTTTCTTAATGGAAACTTGTTTGAGGATGTGTATATGACACAACCTCGAAGGTTTTGTTCATCCCGAGAATTCTCGGTAAAGTGTGCAAGCTTCTAAGATCCATTTATGGTTTGAGCGAGCTTCAAGAGTTGGAATCTTCGTTTTGATGAGACAGTCAAAGAGTTTGGCTTTATCAAAAATGAAGATGAACCTTGTGTTTACAAGAAAGTTAGTGGGAGCACTATTGTTTTTCCGGTCTTATATGTCGATGACATATTACTCATTGGGAATGACATACCTACCTCGCACAATGTCAAAACTTGGTCGGGTAAATGTTTCTCAATGAAGGATTTAGGAGAGGCATCCTATATCCTAGTGGATAAAGATCTATAGAGATAGATCTAAAAGGCTAATTGCTCTAAATCAAAGTACATATATAGACCTTATACCGAAAAGGTTCCGTATGGAAGAGTCCAAGAGAGGATTCTTGCCTTTGTCACATGGCATAACGCTTAGCAAGACTCGTTGTCCTAACACTAATGATGAGCGAGAGCGTATGAGTAAGATTCCTTATGCTTCTGCTATAGGATCTATCATGTATGCCATGTTATGTACTAGACCAGATGTTTCTTATGCTTTAAGCATAACGAGCAGATACCAGTCAGATCCCGGTGAAAGTCACTGGATAGCAATCAAGAACATTCTTAAGTACTCGAGAAGAACTAAGGATGTGTTCTCGGTGTTCGGTGGATTAGAAGATGATCCGGTTGTAAGAGGTTACACGGATGCAAGCTTTCAATCACACAAAGATGATTATCGATCGCAATCGGGATATGTGTTTTGTTTAAATGGTGGTGCTATTAGTCGGAAGAGTTCAAAGCAAAGCACCGTTGCTCGATTCTACAACTCGAAGTTGAGTACATACGAAGCATGTGATGCAACGAAAGAAGCAAGTTGGATAAAGAAATTTGTTTCGACCTTGGAGTGATTCCTAGTATCACAAATACCGTTGAGATTTATTGTGACAATAATGGTGCTATAGCACAAGCAAAGGAACCTAGGTCACATCGGCGATCCAAACATATACTCGAGCGTTATCATCTCCTTAGAGAAATTATCGAGAGAGGTGACGTTAAAATATGCAAAGTTGCAACAGATGACAATGTTGCGGATCCATTAACTAAGCCTCTACCACAAGCAAAACATGAGGGTCATGTAAGGTCCATGGGTATTAGGATACATTGATAAATGGGCCTAGTGCAAGTGGGAGATCTGTAGTGATAGTGCCCTGAGCTCTATTATATGGATATTATATGGATATGTATTTTGAACTTTTTATGAATATTTTTCTATTTTAATTAGCATGTTTATGATAGAAGAAGAACCTTGAATAGTTTCATGTTTATTATGAAGATTATTCTAAATATCCATAATCGCTTATCGTTGTGGGAATGACAATAAATAAAGATTAATATAAAGTTTGATGGATATTCATGAGATGAATATATGTATGGGATACACATCGATTTATATGTATTTATTGGAGAATAAATATTGGATCGACTCGCTTTGAGATTAAATCATGGATATAAGTCATATGTTAATCTCAAGTCAGTAGTGACATCGAATCCTTCGACTCGAGATTGTCATGGTTCTCAACATGAGGAATATTATGTTTCGACATAACCCAACGTTGTCTTTGACCGGATGACCATAAAGATTATGATTGGGCATAATGTGAATCATGTAGTGAGATATGAGTAATCAAGATGGAATTTATCCCTCTTATAATAAGAGAGATATCTCTACGGGCCCCTCGAATGATTTAGACCGAGAATTGTGTGGCCACACTCAAATGAATTGATGGAGATCAATCGCATTTATTTAATCGATCTAATCGAGAGTCGAGAAATTAAAGATAGAGAGATATAAGGTTGACATTAATCCATGCCTTATATTCTATCATGATATCATGTGATAAAGGGATTATGTCATTAACAATCAGGTTGTCTCGGATCTCGAGACTATTCATACTAACTCGGGTAGTTATAGTGTCTTGCTAGAGACCAACTATAACTTGTAGGTTTATAAATGGTGATTTAAGCCTATCGCCAATGTTAATCGAACCTATGTGGTCGCACAAAATTTGAATGGACTAGAATGGTTGATGAACACTCTCTCACTTCGAGTAATTTATAATAATAAGATTATTTTAAATTACAAGCATGAATTAAAAGAGTTTTAATTCATCATATATTTAAAAAGGAGTTTTTAAATATATATTAAAAATGACCTCTTTAATGAAGAGGTGCCATGAAACGGTGTCACTTCAATTAAAAGGAGGGGTCATGGCTTATGAATTCAAATTTTTATTATTTTCTTTTTGAAATCCACAAGAGAGGAAAAGAGTTCTTTGGGTTTTGGAGAAAACCCCGTTTTCGATCTAGCAGCTGGAAGCCATTTGGAAATCCGTTCGAGTGTGGATACCGGTAGAGGGCGGTGGTTTCGGCCGCCTTAAAGATCCGAGGAAATCTAAGAGTAGAACTCTTGCATGGTATGATTTCTTGCACTTCTTTTTGGGTTTATGTTTTTGATTTGTATGAGCACATGAGATCCTTGGTGGTTTTTGGGGAAATGACTTTAATATGCGTACATGATTAATTTCGCTTCCGTTGCGCATGATCCCCAAAATCGAACAA
>JAKZJZ010002372.1:0-17268 GCA_022702705.1 Papilionanthe hookeriana x Papilionanthe teres
GACGAATCCATAGTAGCATAAGAACATGAAAATCCATCGAGTATCGAGTGAGATTTTAGGGATTTAGTGTGGACAGCTCTCGGGTGAGGACGCTCGGGGACGATGAACGGATGCCGTCCATTCAATACACGCGCGGAAAGACAGCTCAGATGGCGTCGGACCAGGAGACGGTACAAGAACCGCGGGGCCCGGAGCGCTGAGTCAGATGGCGGCGTCGAATGGGAGCGCGACGCGTGTGCGTTCGGAGATGCCGAGGATGACGCGGCGCCGCGTGGATAAATAGAAAATTAGGGTATTTTTTGATTTATTTAATTCCCTAAACTTCAAAAATTCATAACTTTGTGTAGAAAAATCAGAAAAATAAAATAAAAATACCCTCTTGCTCAGTGAACAGAGGAGAATAATGTGGAAAAGAAATCATTTAATTTCATCAAGTATTTTATTTTTTATAATTTATTTATTCTCTGCATACTTTTAATTCTCCATGCATGTATACAATTCACCATGGTACGAGACCATAGGTGCTTTTAAGCCTCTGAATTCGGGAACATTCCCCGAATTTTCCAAAGTCAGAGGCCATCCCTATGAAGAGTTATTGATTTTTCAAGTTCATGCTACTATTTTGAGTATTTTAATTCCAATAAATAACATGTTGTGAAATAAATTCTAGGAAAATTTGATGATGTTCCTTATGACCAGAGAACCCTAGGAAAAATAGGTTTCGAGTTAGTTCATTTAAAACAACCCTAATCGGCTTAAACACTCAAAATAGGTCTCTAATTAATTAGAGTTAACCATACATTAAATTGACTTGAAATCAATTCTCTACCGACCTTTAGTGATCGTAGGAACCCACCGTTGACCTCATTTTCGATGAGGTCTTCTTCTTCTCTTTAGTACTTAGGATCTAGCCTTAGGCTTTTCCTTCGACTATCTTAGAGGACTAGAATCGGGACCCGCCTTTTAGAAATTCAAACCACTTCTAAACTCCCCGCAAACTCCACAAATTTGACTATAGACCCCTAATCACCTGTAGGGTCGAAATCAAATGTGGAAGTTTAAAGGATGAGTTCCTATAGACTCTTTCGGCCTTAGACTACCCTCGGTGGCCCGGTCCGATGAGGGGGCCGACTTACATTACACTTACACACTACATTTCCACACACTTCCTAAAACCACACCCATACCCAACTTAACCTCCCGACTCATGTGGGTGATTCACATGGATGGTCCTTAACCCCTAAGCCCTCGCAAGAGGGTTAGGAACAACATAATGAATGCCTCAAATGAGTCCTTTCATGGCTCATATGGGCTTGAAATGGTTTCATGGCTCAACCAAAATGATTTCTTTCCACCTAAATTCACCCAATCTCCAATTTCCCAAATTTTCAATTTTTGACCCCCGAGACCCTACACCTACTAAACCTACCCAAAACCCTCGAAATTACCCAAATTTTCGCAAAATTTCCAAATTACCCAAAATTTTCCAAAATCAATCTCAAACATCTCCACATCACTCAAATTGATCATCCATACCCAAAAATACCAAAAATTCCAAAAATACCTCTCAATACCCTCCAAATACCCAAAATACCCTTCTTGCCTAAAAATCCAAAAATTCAGAAAATTCCCAGAAAATTCCAGAAAATCCTAAATATTCCCAATTTCATTTTGTCCAACTACACCATGGGCCAATTTTGTCAATTTACCCTACTTTTGTCAAAACCCCCAAATCGACCCATTTTAACCCTAAGTGAACCCAATGTCAAACCAAACCTACCCAATTGACCCCAATTTTGGTCCAATTCAATTCTAAACTTCAATTCAACATTCCCAATACCAATTTAGACCAAATCCAAGTCCAATTTGATTGACATTTGGATCCAATCTCACTTTTGGCCTTAAAGCCCAAATTTGGACCCATGACCCAAACTTAACCCAAACTCACCCAATTCAACTCCAATTAACCTCAAATCTTTTCTAAATCTTCCTTAACATTCCCACAAACAAAACCCTAACATGATGTGCCCAAAATTTGAACCCAAACCCCACTAAAATTCAACCCAAAATCAAAAAGCCCAATTTTGATCTAAACCCAAACCTAACCCAAATAGGACCAAACCTCAAAATCAAAACCCAACCAAAGCTGAAACCTCTTTGAAACACTCCCATAAACATTTCTCAACATTTATTTTACATCAATTTCAACCCTAGCCCAACATTGGCCCAAGTTAGCCCAATTCGACCTACATCGGCCCATTTACCAAATAAACCCAAATTCAACCCAATTCAAACCCAAACCACCTTAAATCTATTTCAAATTATCCATGAAACATCCCTAAACCAAAACCAACAACTATTTGGCCCAAACTTCTACAAAAATTTCCATCCATGAACACATCCTTAAACTTAAAAGCCCACTTCCCTTAAACCTTCTTAAAAGCCCATCTTCATTAAATTTTAAAAAGCCCAAACCATCCTAAAGCCCACATGACATTTCCCCTCATCATATTTTCAATTAAAATCATCCCTAAGTCCTAAACCAATCATCAAATAATTCTAAATGAAGCTTCATCCAAATTTCCACCAAATTATCCAAAATCCTTAAAATCCTTTTTTATGAAATCGACCAAACCTTTTCCCAAGCCAAATGGAGCCATGGAGCCATGCACAAGCCATATGCAAGCCATGAGAGCCTCTTTACATGTCACCATGCCATTTTGGGCAAAAGGAGGAGGCTCTTTCCTTAATTCCTAAAGGTGATTAACCACTTCCATGATTCCACTAAACCATGCTTAAGCCTAATCGTGCTTGGATGGTGACTCGACCCTACCGATTATGCTGAGCCAAATCACTTTTCCCTCAGCCAAAACCAGGCCTTGGGTGGTGCACCTAGCCCAAATGGGTGGGTTGACCCATTTAGGTTCAAATTTAGCCATGCCCCCATTCCACTTTGAATCAAAGCCTTTACACATGGCATTTGCCAATCGTCTACACTAAACCCCGCACCCGACCCACCCGACCAAGATGGTGACCCATCGCTCGGCCGGCCGGCCACCAGGCCGCCGGAAAACACCATGGCCGAGAGCTCACATGTGAGCCAACATTGAAATTCTCACTTGCCGAGCCGCCCCATCCCCGTGGCTACCATGGCCGATCTTCTCCTCACCGCAGCAAACTCGATCCCAAGCCCTAACTCCCCCTGAGAGGCCTTCCACCCTCTCCTATTTAAACTCCACCCCTCTCGGCCATGAAGAGAGCTAAGCACAAACCTTGCCAAAACTCTGCCAAAATTGTTCCAGACCCTTCTCCACCCTTAGAGCACTTGATCCCCGTGGAATTCCCCCGCCATTTCTCCTCCGAAAGCTCAATTTCGTAGTCGAAATTCCACCCAAAACCAGGACACTTCTCCACAACGGAGCCAATTCTCAAATTGATTGGCTCTACACCTTCACCGCACCAAGGGAAGGTGTTCACCAACAAAAGCCCCATCTCCAGTACCACCCAGCTTGCTCCAAACTCTCCAAGCTTTGTGGATCGGGCTTGGTCGAAATCATATCCGTACAATTCACTGCACCAGAGACTTCATCTCGGAGCTTGCTCAGACCCAATCGAAGGTGCAACAACTCTCGCATTGAAGCCACACTTCTCTCGAGCCAAGGTATGAGCTAACTCTTCATCCCGAGCTTCCGAAGATTCTCTATTTCAAATGCCTTAGTTTCAATGCATGTTAACCGTATGGATGCGTTCGTCTCTTCAAGACGAATCCATGCAGTATAAGAACGTAAAAATCCATCGAGAATCGAGTGAGATCTTAGGGATTTAGTGTGGACGGCTCTCGGCGAGAACACTTGGGGACGATGAACGGATGCCGTCCATTCAATACACGCGCGGACGAACGGCTCGGATGGCGTCGACCAGAAACGGTGCGAGAACCGCGGGCCCGGCCGCCGACTCGAGTGGCGGCGTCGAATCGCAGCGCGCCGCGACGCCTTCGGAGCCGCCGATGATTCGCCGGCGCCGCGTGGATAAGTAGATAAATAGGGTATTTAATGTATTTATTAAATATCCGTAAACTTCAAAAATCCATATCTCTGTGTAGGAAAATCATAAAAATAAAATAAAAATACCCTCTCGCTCAGCTGAACAGAGGAGAATAATGTGGAAAAGAAATCATTTAATTTCATCAAGTATTTTATTTTTTATAATTTATTTACTCTCTGCATTGTTTTAATTCTCCATGCATGCATACAATTCACCATGGCATGAGACTATAGGGCTTTTGAAGCCTCTGAATTCGGGAACATTCCCCGAATTTTCCAAAGTCGAGGCCATCCCTATGAAGAGTTCTTGATTTTTCAAGTTCAGTGTCACTCGTTTTGAATATTTTAATTCCAGTAAATAGCATGTTGTGAAATAAATTCTAGGAAAATTTGGTGATGTTCCTTATGACCAGAGAACCCTAGGAAAAATAGATTTTGGCTTAGTTCATTCAAAACAACCCTAATCGACTTAAACACCCAAAATAGGTCTTTAATTAATTAGAGTTAACCAGGTATCAAATTGACTTGAAATCAATTCTCCACTGACCTTTAGGATCAGAGGAATCCACCATAAAAATTTGAGGTCAATTGGACTTGGTTAGCCCCACTAATCGGGTCGATTAAGTCACTTAGCCATTTTAAACTTTAAAAATTCATAACTTTTAAAATACTTTTCAAAAATTCACCAAATTGGTTTTGGAGCCTCTCTGATATCAGGGGAACCTAAGAAAATTAAAATTTCAATTTTCTAAAAAAGTTGATTTTTAATAATATTTTAATACTTTTAATAATTAAAAAATAAAAAATAATAAAAATCACAAAAATAATAAAATTCACCAAAATGTCACATTTTGAATTTTAATCACTTAGGAACAAATCCCACATTTTTCCTAGGTCTATTTAGTGAGATATTGAATTTTAAAGCTTTAAGGTAATTTTAAAATTAAAAAAAATGTATTTTCTAGCATTTTCACTAAAATAATTATAATAAATCATAGAAAAATCAGAAAATTGCAAAATTTGTTTCTCTGGTTTCCTTGATATCAGAGAGATTTTTGAAAAATATAAAATCCATTTTTCAACATTTATTTTATTTTTAAATTAATTAACACTCCAAAACTCAAAATAATTATAATAAAAATAATATAATTCAAAAAATCACCAAAATTGGTCCAAGTGCTTCTCTGGTCATTAGGAATGTCCCCTAATTTTCTTAAGGACAGAAACTTTCCTTTGGTCATGTTATCAAATTTTCCTTGAAAATCTCTATTTTCCACCAAAAATAATTATATAAATAAATTAAATACAGAAAAATCACATTTTCTCCTCTCATGTCTTTATTGACATATGAGTGAAGTCACATAAAAATTTCAAGTTCATTTGAGTTCAATTTAGTAAGTTATGAAATTATTAAGCTTAAGGGGTAAAATGGTAATTAAACTTTTAACCCTTAATTAAAACTTTAGGTTTAATAAAAATTAACAAGTAAAATATTTGATCTTAATCTGATTTGGATGATTGAAATTTAAATAATTAAAGGGTAGAAACTCATTAAACAATTTTTTAAAATGATTAAACTTTAATTAAATAATAGATTAAATTTGGAAGAATAATAAAATTGGAATTATTAAAATAAGGGATATTTATTAGGAAGAGATTTATTCTTTAATTTAAAAATCCCTAAACTAATTATATCATTAATACTCAATTTTTAATTAAAATGATAACTCAAATTTAAAATATTAAAAGACTTAATTAAATTATTAAACTCTTTCGAAATTTCAATTAAAATTAAAAATAAAGTAAATTAAAGATAAATTAAATTAAAATTAAATTAAATTTAATAATTGAATTAAATTAAATTAAAACAAATTAAATTAAATTAAACTAAATTAAATTAAATTAAATTAAATTAAATTAAATTAAATTAAATTAAAATTAAATTAAATTAAATTAAATAATTAAATTAAATTATATTAAATTAAATAATTAAATTAAATTAAACAATTAAATTAAATTAAATTAAATTAAATTAAATAATTAAATTAAATTAAATCAAATCAAATTAATTAAACACCAAATCAAATTAAATTGAACTATGTTAAACTAAATTAAAACTCAATTAAATTAAGTTGAATTAAATATAACATCACCTAAGACATAAAGAATTCAAAATAAATGTAAAGCAACTCGAACACTATTCCAAATTTAAACCCTTTAACTTAAATCAAATCATTTGAATACTAATTTACCCTTGAAAGCTTTGATTATTATAACTCCTAAATGGAACATCAAATGAAGTGTTACCTCACTCATAGGATATTCAAATGTCCTAGTTCACTGAGCAAGTTAACAAAACTTGAAAACCTCTGACGATCGATTCATTTATATAATTAAATTCATTTGGACTTAAAACAATCCTAGAAATATTGAAAAGATGTTTAAGATTCTTCTTAAGCACTTCCTCAATATGATAGGATATTTATAAGAACAATCGATTTAATTGTCCTTTCGATGAAGAAAATCGTCCTCAAACAAAAACACAAAGAACCTAGACGTCATAGGAGATGACTAGCTATGTGATTAGAATTTGGTAGTAAAACCATAACCTTTCCCTTAGCTTTACCTAGGAACTTGTTTAAATATTCTAATTGTGTTTTAAGTGCAGCTTGGGATGACGGGAAGACCCTCCGTGTACGCTTTTATTTTATTGCAATTTACTTTCTTGCAATTTACTTTCTCGCAATTTACTTTATTGCAAATGCATTTTACTTTTCTTGCATGATAAAACAACCGTTGCATGAAAACCCACACCTTTAGGATAGTCCCTAAAACCGAAACCAAAACTAAGTTAAAAGTCATTGCAAGATAAAATTCACCGCCACAACATTTCAAAATATAAAACAACTCAAAATTTAATCACAAACGTAACACAAAACTACAATTGCAACTAAATTAAAACGTCCCGTTGGATGATCGGAATACCTCTGATGATGTAACCTACGTGTTGCTAACGGGATTTCCCACGGTCTAAATGAAAGTGTGGAACTCATTCAGCTGAGTTTAGCAAATTCATCCGGACTAAGTGAATCCGATAAAAATAATGATGCCTGAAGGATGGAACCGCGGATCTTAACCGGTGTCGTTATAATCAACTTTAAGATTTGTTTTAATCAAAATACAAAAACACTTGGAAAATTAAGACTTCTCTAAACCAAAACACTTTTCTCATCCCCCGATTTATGATTTCTAAAACTAAACCTCTCGCAACAACAAGGAGCTTGAGCATGGTGGGCAAAGACGGCCATCGTCGTCAACAAAACTTGAACCTACTTCAAGAAACCTTCCTAGAATTAAATAACCAAGCCATAGGACTTCGAGGTAGCTTCGCTCTAGTGCAACATAAATCCTCAACCTTTTCGTTAGGCACTTGCATAATCATTTTATGCAAATTAAGCCCTAACCGGTCTTAGGATTCCGAGGTAGTCGTCCGATACGACAATAAACCCTCACATCTTCTAGTGCTATTTGTTTGATTTTATCATACAAATATAAGCCCTAATTAATTAAAATCGGCAAGATCAAAACATTTAAATAAGTATTAGGACTTTCCTAAACTCAAGCCAAACGATAGGATAGTCGGAAATTACCGAAGTTCACTTCGAATCGCTGATTTCTCCTACCTTTCTTCCTTTGGATTCACAAAACAAAATGTTCCAAAATTTGATCCATTCCCTATCGAAATTCCAAAATTCAATCTTCGAAAACCTTAAACTTTCAAATTCTTGAAAGCGTAGTTATTGATTATTATCGAGAGTTTTCTTAGGTGATTCCCGTCACTTAAGATGTAATTAACTATAGGGCTTGCCCTTATAGTGGAATTTTAAAGAACCTGTGTAATATAAACCCCGTTTAATACTTTCATATTAAGCTGTGGGAATTTGTCGGCTTATAAAATTGGTTCGCGTACTCAAACGGATGTCACAAAACTTCAGTTTATTTGATCGAGCCCCACCATCAAGCAAAGGTGTCTATCCTTGATGGATAGATACACGGTTTGTGGTGCGGTGCTCGTTTATATAAACTATTTGGGATGTGAGATCGGTTTAATCTCATATCTTAAAACTTTCAAATTTAAAAATTATTTTCAAAGCCAAATACTACTTTCTAAATTATATATATATTAAATTTAAAATTTAAATTCGCCGACAACTTCGTTAGGCGACCCCTTTTAAAATACAACACAACCTAAAAATATGCCGACAATCTTCGGCGACTCCGCTGGGACAATTCCTCTCTCCATTATAATCAAATAATTCCGTTTTCAAAAATCGGTAGTGTATCCATGTCCCTAATGGATCAAACTACCCTTCTTTCCGTCGGAATACTATGTTCATTTCTATCTCGAACAAGTATAGCCAACATTCTCTCGGATTTAGGAGCCACCGCTTAGACACCCCTAAACAGAGAGGTTCCGAGATCCTTTTACCTCATTTCCGAGGTGGGGTGGACCCCCATAAAGTGTTAGCTTAGGAATGATCCTTCGAGTCGAGAAGTCTTGCTTAAGACTCTCTTTCCTTTCCAACTCGAATCGGATTCCTTACCTTCTCTACACTTCGAACGTTCCGTTCTAAATAAACAAACCCTCTAATAAGTGATTCTTTTAACAAATGATTCTTTTTTATAAATACATGAACAAAGAATGAGTTCGGACTCTTTTCAATTCCTTTCTTTTCGTCCTAAAGAAAAGAAGCATAACTCGGGACCGACAACCGTAATCTACCTTGCGTAAATGGAAGCCCCGAAACCGATTTTCTCCTTCACCAACGGATCGGACTTCGCCGTCTATAAGGATGAGCCGCCCGACAATGGGATCATCCGATTCGGACGTGGATTTGAAAACACGAACGTCAAGGTCACCGACGTCTCCTCTTCGCACCGACGAACAAGGTATCCGAAGCCGAGGAACCACTCGCTCGAGTTCAACCTTAGGTCGACCCAAGAGTTTCCTCCCCGCAAAGGGTCCCGACTCAGAGGAGTACCGCTCGTCCGCAGAGGACCGTTCTCACTACCCCCACCGGTCTAGTTGTTTCGCACCTACCCCGACTTCTCGCCAAATCAAAGGGGAAAGGAATCCGTAACTATGATAAACCCGTTACCGCGGAGGGTACGGATCTTCCCGTAAGACCTTCTCGTCTTCGAAATCGGGTCCAGCTCGAAGATTCCTTCGCCGACAAAGACCCAAAGAAGAAATAGAAATAGAAGGATCGCCGTGGAAGCCGCAGCCGCCGAGATTGCCTTCCCGGAGGAAATTCCGCAGCTGCCGAATATACACCGTTACCGTAATATACACCACCGCCCGACTACATACCACTTTTGGGAGGAAGCAGTGTTCCATCCCCTCTCCGCCGCAGAGGATGAGGAGAATGTTCGAAAGATTGCCGCCACATTACCACAGCCCGCATACTACAACGATAGCCGCAAGAAAAGAATCGAACTACGTCGTTTACTCGACCGCAAACTTTGGTAGAAAAGCTAGCAAGGAAGGAAAACTCGCCCCGTGTCCGAAATTCTACGAAGGATAGTGGCGGGTGCCGGCCAAATCCCGTCTTGGGCCTCGAGTAGAACCCGCCGTCATGATAGAAAAGCCAAGCAAGAGAATGAAGGCTAGCCCGCCCGTCGTAGTATCGTGGTTACAGATTAGGAGGATACCACCTTCCAACATTCGGCCGATGCACCATCCGGTCCCAGACCTTCCGCCGCTAGAAGGATGGTGTGGCGTCCCACTACGGGGCGCTGAGACCGAAACAAGCAGCTCGAGAAAGAAAGTCTCGCCAGAGGCCGGAATCCGAAGAAAGTGCTACCGCGATGAAGGGGACTCGTGAAAAAGGACCCGGCAACCATCGCATGACAACCACAAAGATACACGTAAAGCTCCGCTAGAAGATGCCATGGAAAAGCCGAGAACCGACATCCGACGGTTGGCAAAAGAAAGAGAAGAAAGTTCGGAGATGAGATCGACTCATCGGAATTCATGGACAATGAATATGCGAAATCAACATGGTTGAGACACGAGCTTCATCGCCTTCTCAAGGTGCTCCCGCAACATGCAGAAGAGAGGAGCCGAACCGATGAAGAGACAACTTCAGAAAAGGACGACACGATCGCTCAAATGGCGAAGAGGATGGAAGAGATGGCCATAGCTCGGCCACTCTCCGCAGTCAAGTACAACCACATGAGAGACACCCCCGAAGTCATTCACATCGTAGACGGAGGAAAGGAGATTACATCCGTCAATGGGGATGACCACCGAAAAGGATACAACACAAAGTATGATCCCCGAAAAGGATATCAAGAACTTGGTAGAGCAAAGAAGCGAGAAGCCCTAGCACAATCGAAGAACGGGACATCCATTCGGACGGGTAGACCTTACCTGTAAGAATTCGACGCTGTCCAAGCACCCGAAAGGCTTCGTACCACCTCTCGTTTAAGACCTTCGACGGAACCGGAACCCCCGACAAGATGTTGCACACTTTCGTGCCGCTTGTTGCAATGCCGGCGGGAGCGATGCGTTACTCTTCCGACAGCTCGTTAGCAGTCCGTCAGAATCGCCTTCGACCGGCATGCGTAATTACCCAACGGTTCGCGAAGACATTCTCGCAGCTAGAGAGTCTCTTCATTAAGCGATTTGCTCGGAGCTCAGCACCACATCACTATAGGTGATTTAGTGGTAGAGAAACAAAGGCCGAATGAAACTTTGGTGGATTACATACTTCGATGGAGAAACTTAAGCATGAAGTGTGAACCACAACCGCAAGAACAACATGCAACAGCATCTTGCTTAAAAGCATTCACGGCCCGATAAGCACTTCTCCTCAAGGGATTCACTATTAAGACTTTTGAGAAGTTGTTAAGCAAGGCCGGAAGCTTGCAAGAAGAGGCGAAGCAATTAAGTTTTGCCGACAAGACGGACAAGCGTAAGCCGGTGAAGACTTTCGAAAAGAAATCTCGGGTCGTTGCAAGCAGCTTGACAAAGGCAAACAACCGATGCAAATACCACTCGTAACGGCCGCAAAGAACCACAACAAAATTACCAAGAACCCCGGTCCAGCCTATCGCTGCCTCCGCAAGATGAACAACCGTCTCGTCCGCAACGTACATCGAGGGAGCTTCGAGCGCAGAATATCCGTTCAAAAATGAAGCAAGCATCGAAGATGTTCCGTAGCTTAATGAAAACTCCAGCATTTCCAACCGCCGGAGCCCAAAAGACCAGTAGGAAGTCAACAAGAAAGGTGATCCCAACTTTTGCCCCTACCATCTGAATGCTCGGGCACAAGATAGAAGACTCGCATTACCTTCAAAAGTTGGCTCAACGACAACCTTCGGAAAGGAAATATAACAATCCCGAAGGAGTACATGAAGGAACCCCGTAAAGGAGGTTCCGTCAATGTTATCTCAACCGATCCCGTCATTCCGATAGCATCCCTATGCAACCAACGATGGATGGACTACCGCTCGGACGAGATCTTCGAAGAAGATTTTAGACAACATCCGAACCGCTTCGTGCGAGCTTCAATTCGTAGTTCGAGACCTCGTTAAGCCGTACTATCACTCGCGATAGAAGAACCACCTCGACAGGAGAAAATCGAAGAGAAGAAGAAAATCGACGAAGAAGAGGGGACCGAGACTCCTAAGGCTAGACTAGGGGCCGCTTATCCTAAGATAGTTGTTTCCGATTCGGGGAGAAATCCCTCGAACCTCTCGATTTTGTATGATTATTCGCTCACTTCGGTGGGATCATATAATGATAAGGGTGATGGCGTTGGCTACGTTTTGACCGTTTCTAACGATTACGTAACTAGCGACAATCCGGGCGTCGATTTCGATACCAACAACAATTCTCAAATCATACATGATCTCGACGATCACAATGACGAAGAAGGCATCCATCAAGGAGGCTACGAGAGTTCAACAAGCAACGGATCTATCCGTGAGTTTCGAGGAGCTCCAGCTACGATAGAGTTAGAGCCTTCGCATTTTGAAGATAATCCGAAGAGCCCGTCATTCCGATTCGAGAGGAGACACCAAAGAAACTCAACGCTAGATTCGAAGAAATTACGAAGTCAACTTGAGAAGTGGAAGAGTTCTACCTCCGAGAATGGGTCCAAAAGACAAAGGAAAGTAGTGGTCGTTCAAGAAGAACCAACCCCAGCAGAAGAAATACCCATTCGAGAAGAAGCCGAGACGCAGGAGAACAAAGTGGACTACAACGTGCTAGCCCATCTTAGGAAACTACCGCCAACCGAGCATCTACGATGCTCTCATCTTATCAAAGGAGATGAGAGAAGCTCCGATCAAGGCCTTACTTGATCCGGAAATTTGCTTAGCTCAAATGGCCGGGAGATTCCTTGGATGAGGTTTGCTCGTTAAAGGAACAAGCGAGGTGTTACCTTCACGGACAATGACCTACTACTTGGGACAAGCAGATCACAACCGACCGTTGTACATTTCAGCTACGATCGGGAAGTTTACGCTCTCCGCAGTTTTGGTGGATCCAGGAGCATCAATCAATATAATGAGTCTTCGAACACTAGCATACTTGGAAATCGATGCTCGTGAGCTCGAGGCCGACAAAATGTTATTAAGAGGATTCAACCGTAAAGGAGAAAGAGCCCTCGGTCAATAACGCTACCGATGAAGACCGGTGATTTAGCAAAGACAACCGCAAAATTTCATATAATCGATTCGAAACGTCGTTCAACGCTCTACCGGGCCGACCATGGATACATGAAAACAGGATGGTACCATCATCTCTACACCAAAGGCATCAAGTACTACGATGAGGGGAACAAGGCATCAAAGGTGACTTACAACCATTCTCCGTACATGAGATTGGAGTCCATGAAGATGCAGCTTATTATGCACCGCCAAAGAAAACAATCTTCTCCAGCAGATACCATAACAAATGAAGCAAAGAAAGTTCGAGACAACGAAGAACCTCGAAGTTCTAGTCCAACACGTCACTCACCACTCCCTTCCGGCGAGATGGTGAAGGTTTCTCCACAACTCGCATCCGAGGTCGAGGCCGGGGACGAGGCCGTGGTAGAGACACTAGGACAATCGGACTGAAGAAACCAGCCATCAATGTTGATCGGGATGATAGTTCTGAAGAAGAAAAAGAAATCAAGCAAGAAGCAAGCAACAATAAGTCGAAAGAAGCCGCAATACAAGATCTCCCTCGAAGATGAAAAGAACGAAGAATACAAATCAATGTACGAGAAGATTAACCACTACGTACATACTATGACCCTAACTCCGATCCATTCTAATAAGATCGAGGGTATGGAGGTCAAAGAGGTACGTAGTGACGGTGCAAAGCCGATCAAATTCTACCGTGGTGCTTCTTCCTCCAAAACTCGAAAATAATGTACAATTCGAAGATGTCACTTCATCGAATTAATGGAATTACCTTTTGAGTGGTACTCTCCCCGTGTTCAAAATTTAATTCAACGTGGTTTCTTACCTCGACAATGGACAAAAGGCCAATCACAACATTTTGAAAAGTTATGGAATAACTCCGGCCGTCCTCCCAATTCAAAGTATGGACTCGGATTCGGCACAGTAGGGTCAGTGGACGATACTGAATTTTGCTTGGTTGTCACTTGCAAGTCCAATGAAAACTGCATGGAAACTACAGACGAACTCGAAGATTTACAAATTGGAGACGCTCCACCAAAATTCGAAGAAGAAATTAAATCCACAATAGATGAGTTAACGGAAGTTAACTTAGGTACTAAGCAAAGAGCCTAGACCTACCTTTGTTAGCTCCTTACTCAATAAAGAAGACTCCGAAGAAATAATCAAGTTATTAATGGAATTTAAAGACTGCTTTGCTTGGAGCTACGATGAAATGCCAGTGATTAGCCCCGCAGGTCAGCAATCCATAAGTTAGGAGTGGATCCTACTGCTCCAGCCGACAAGGTCCCGAAGAATGCGTCTGGAAATCGAACAACAAGTCATACCAAGTTAAAAAGCTAATAGACGCTAAATTTGTCCGTGAAGAACAATACCCGACCTGGTTAGCCAATGTGGTGCCACCGAAAGAAGAATGGTCGATCGAATTTGTGTGGACTTTAGAGATTTAAACAAGGCATGTCCAAAAGATGAATTCCCTCTACCAATTCCGAACCGATGATCGATATTGCTTCGACACATGAAATATTCTCATTCATGGATGGATCTTCAGGATACAACCAGATAAAAATGGCTCCGTAAGATGAAAAGCTTACAAGATTCGTAACGCCGATCGGAGTATTTTGCTACACGGTGATGCCATTCGGACCGAAGAACGCAGGAGCAACTTACCAAAGAGCAATGACAAGAATTTTTGATGATCTCATCCACAATCAAGTCGAGTGCTACGTGGACGATGTCGTCATCAAAAGCAAAGTAAAGGAAAACCACTCGTATGATTCGAGAATTGTTTTCGAACGATTAAGACAATTTAACCTTAAGATGAATCCCTTAAAATGCGCCTTCGGCGTCACCTCCGGAAATTCTTAGGATTCGTTGTCCGACATCGTGGAATTGAAATCGACCCGGAGAAGATTAAAGCCATCTTAGAAATGCCGCCTCCCAAAACCTTAAAACAACTACGATCTTTTCAAGGGAAGCCGGCATATCTTCGACGCTTTATCTCAAACCCGTCAGTAGGTGTCAGCCTTTCTCGCACTAGTTAAAAAGGACGCCAAATTTATTTGGGAAGAGAAATGCCGTAAGGCCTTCGAAGACATTAAACAATATTTAATGACACCTCCCGTCTTAGCAGCCCTGGCCTCGTGTAGACCGCCGATACTTTACACCGCGGCTCTAGACGACTCCTCGGAGCCCCGTTAGCCCTGTGTCAATGATGAGGGTAAAGAAAATGCTCTTTACTACTTAAGCCGTCGTTTACTTCCGACGGAAGTAAGGTATCCCGCAATTGAAAAGCATTGTTTGGCCCCGATCTTCGCCGCTCAAAAGCTCGTGCACTACATGCTTTCTCATAAGATCAACCTAATCTCGAAGTTTAATCCATTGCAATACTCGATGACTCGTCCAACACTTTCCGGCAGACTTGCCGGATGGTCAATGATATTATTGCAATTCGATATAACTTTCGTGCCTCTCGCGTGCCGTAAAGGGACAAGTCTTAGCGGACTTCTCGCAAAGACACCCTTTGCCGCCGAATCTCCTCTCAATGACGATCTCGCCGATGAACAAATAATGAACCTAGAAGACCCCGATGATCGACGTTGGGAATTGTATTTCGACGGAGCATCTTCAAGCACACAAAGACGAAGAATCGCAAGTGATAAGTGCCCTGTGAAGGCAGAATCGGGCTAATCTTTATAACACCGGAGCGGGGGATGTTAAGATACTCCTACCACTCGACGTAACCGTGTACAAACAACGGCGTAATACGAAGCCCTCATAACGGGATTGGAATTAACTATTCAAATGGGGATAACAGTACATCAACATCTACGGGGATTCACAATGAATCATTCAACGTATCGCGTGACAATACGAATTTTTAAAGCCAAGACTCGAACAATACTTCCAAAGATGCCATACAACTGTTGGAATGCATTCCAAATGTAACGATCTACAAAATTCCTAGAAAAGAGAATGCTTTAGCAGATGCTTTAGCCCGTCTCGCAAAAGAATTTGCCTGTTTGCAAGATGAATCACTGGAAGTGTCAGCTCACGTGACGTCGTGTCCTATCACAACTTGACATGACATGATACACAAATCGAAAAAGAAAAAGAATCACAGCGAAGAAGGATGTAAAAACACGTAAGATTGGCGACAGCCTATTGATAGACTACCCGCAAACAGAAAGCTACCAGACGATAGGTCGCTGGCCCATCGTATCAAGAAAAGAACTCGTCCTACGCATTAATAAACAACACATCGTACGAAGGTCTTTTCGATCAAATGTGGCTAAGGTGCTTAAGCGGGTCCGAGGCCCGTGAAATCGTTAAAGAGGTGCATTCAGACTCCGTGGCGCTCACCACCGGGTCCAAAAATGAAGATGAAAATTAAAAGACTAGGGTACTACCGGCCCTCGATGATGACCGACCGCATGAAAATCGCCAAGAGCCGTCACCAATGCCAAGTGCACGGAGTGGTTCTACACCAACCTCCAAATGTGCTACACCCGACAATTGCGTCGCGGCCGTTCGAATGTTAGGGCACGTATATAGTGGGTCCAATAGAACCACCATCTTCGAAAGGACATCGTTTCATTCTTGCGGCTACGATTACTTTTCCAAGTGGCGTGCTAGCTCCACTTAGAGAAGTGAAAGCACACCACGTGCTACGCTTTTCAAGAACCAAGTTGTCTACCGTTTCGGAGTGCCGCGCAGATCATCTCGTATAACGGGTCGCATTCGAAGCACACAAATCAACAATTTTGTCAGAGACACGGAATCGACCGGCGATACTCGACAATTTACTACCCAAGAGCAAACGGTCTCGCCGAGGCTTTTAATAAAACTCTCGTTCAAATCTTAAAGAAAACCCCGGACGATAATAAGAGAAATTGGCACGAGAAATTGTTAGAAGCCTTACGGGCCTACCGGACAACCTTCGAACTCCTACTCAAGCTACACCTTACGCTCCGGTGTATGGGTCCGAGGCGAGTGTTACCTTTAGAGGTTCAACCTTCCTTCACTCGTAATTGCAGCTGCAAACAAGATCACGACGAAGAAAACGCCGTACTACGACTCGAAGAATTAGAAAGCTTGGAAGGGAAAAGACTAGCAGCAGCAACAGAATTTAGAACTATACCAAGCTAAAATGGTTCAAGCCCATGACAAACCGGTCCGCCCAAGAACCTTCAAAGTTGGTGACTTAGTTCTCGTTCTCAAGAGACCTATTCTCGCACACCGCAAGATAGGAGGAAAATTTGAACCCACTGGGAAGGACCGTTTCGTGGTCGAGCAAGTATACTCGTGAGGTTCCTACCAGCCCAGTGAATTGCCAGTGGAGAACGACATATGCTTCCGATCAACGGACGATACTTGAAAAAATATTACGCTACTCGATGTTTCGAAGGAATGAATTCTTCATCCCTAAGAAACACGGGCGAAGTAATTACTTATGATCGGGTCCGAACCCAAAAAAAAAAATAATAAAATGTGCTAAAATAAATAAAATCATGATAATAAAGTTTTCCTC
>JAKZJZ010002373.1:0-17254 GCA_022702705.1 Papilionanthe hookeriana x Papilionanthe teres
TGTGTTAGAAGAACTGTAATGAATAGTGTTTTCATATTAGCTTTACATACTCCTATTACAAATAATGCTCATCTATTTATAAGAGGAAAATTATTATAAAATGACAATTATACTCTTTCATATTCAGTTGGTTGGACATGGCCAGTTAGAGCTGGTCAATTCGACTAGAGCTAGTCGGGCATACTGAAACCAGTTGAACCAACCGGAACTGACAGGTTGCCTGTAGCTTGTTGAACCAAATGGAGCTAGCTGAGGCCAAATGGATATGGCCGTGCCGACTAAAACTTATTGGGTCGAAGGTAGTTGTCCGATTCAAATGGAGCAAGTCGGGTCGAATGGAACTAGTGAGGCCGACTGAAACTGACAAAGTTGAATGGAGCTGGTCGGGCTAACAGGAGCTATTCGGGCTAATAGGAGTTAGTCGAGCCAACTGGAACTTACAAGGCCAATTGATGCTTGGTCGAGTTCATCATTTTCTTTGGATAATGGTAACACTTTAAGCTACAAAAGAGAATTTATATCATACAAATAAGTTCAAAAACACCTAATGAAATACCATTATAAGTTCAAAAACACCTAATGAAATACCATTATAAGAAAAAGTAACATTCATACTTCATAACAATTTGCACATAAATATCTTCAAAATCTTTTTTTATCTTACACTTTGTGGTACTTTATTTAAACATGAGGTACATTTTTTTTTTCAAAATTGTTTTGTAAATTTATTTATTTATTTTAAAACAAATCTGAATTTTTTGTAATTATCAAGTTATGAAAAGTAAAATTAGTTTTTTTTAAGTGAAAATATTTTTTTCCTAAATCATATATTTTTTTTTTGGGGAAGGTGAGCCCAAATAAAAGGATGCATGATTTAAACCTCATATGAGAAACTACACCCTCAACCACTATGTCAAGGCTAAATGTACCCTAAACCATCTATTTATCATTAACAATAACTTTAACTTCTCTTCAACCTTCTTCATTAAATAGATAGCCTCTGCGGAGTCTTTATTACCTTCTCCATTAGGATGAGTAAAATGTCAAAATAGTCCTCAGACTACTTAAGTCAATTTAGTCACACGGGACTAATTCAGCCTCCATTAAAATTGTCTGGGCCTAATTTAACATTTTTATATACTTTGGGACTAAAATGACCTCTGATTAAAACAATCAGGGAACCATTTTTGACACTTTTCTCCCATCAGGATAGTAGCTCTTGAGGATTCCTGAATTGGTCATAAACTACAAAGAGGCTGGAAGAAAAATACAAGATGTTTAGGACACATATGTCAAAAACTTTAAAAGCAATTAAATGGTCACTAAAAACATCACTGATGATAACACCATTCTCTAAAAATCATAAAATAAAATCATCTTGACAAATGAAAATCAAAGTTTATAAAAAAACACTTATAAGAAGAAGATAGAGGTCAGAAGTACAAATCTAAAGTATTTTTTAAGTCCTCATCACCCCCCAGGAATTCTATAGCATTCCCTCCAATTCCTACAAAAAGTGTCCAATTCGAGTTCAATTTATAATAATAACTCACCTGGAATAAAGACAGCTGCTTTAACAACAGATCTTCCTAACAATGAAGCAAATATCTCATTAAATAGAAAGAACAAAGAAGAAACAAAATAAGAGAGGAAAGAATAGCAGTAAAGGTTGCCCCAAATGTACTAACTGGTCTAATGAGATTTCTTAACCATGTTTAAAACAAATTGAATTGGAAAATTGCACAAAAAATACATTGGATGCATAAGAAATATAAAGCATTTAGGAGCTGTCTAGTAACAGATTAGATTTACGCTATTAGAATTTATAAATCCCGTAAATTCGGATTTGCTAAATCCTATCCAGAAAATTATATGGCAACAGATTTATTAAATCATGTAAATCTAATAGAAGTGTTTGGCAACAGATTTATTAAATCATGTAAATCTAACTTTTTGCATCGTTCTCACCGGCGTTCTAACCTTCTGGGCGCCGCAAATCCCTTAAATTCGTTGATTCGCAGGATTCAGTAAATTCTAGATTTACAGTCGAAATCCACCAAAATCTGGATTTATCAAATTGCGGCTTTATTTTGTCCAAAATGAGCTTTCGGCAAGATTTAGCCCACATCTCACTTAAACCTCGTGCTAAATCTATTGCTAGACAGCTCCTTAGAATCTTAGATTATTGGTAAGGAGAATTGTTATATATCTCGCATCTAAACTTTCATATTTATTACATACATAGCACTTAGTTGCTTTAAATCTTTGCATGAAAAGGATTAAAATATTCAAACTTTTAAAAACCACCCAGAAACAAAGAATCATGATTGAAAGGCTGACAGAAGCTAGATGAAAATTAAAGATTTCAAGCTCAAATTTATACACCAAAAGAAGCATTGAATCCCATTTTTGGTTACAGGACATGCCATCAAATTCGTAATATCATAGTTCATTCAAATGAGTTGTTTGTATTTGAGCTAAATTCATAGCCCTATTTATTCTTGCAATTCCTGTAACTCATTACCCCTAAACTTTACTTGTACAATTATACTACCTAAATCTTTCCCTATTACGCAACCTGCTTGAAGCTCCAGAATTGAATTAGGCTTCATATAAACGAGAAATAAAACTTTGAATTAGACTTAATATAACATCAAGCATAAGATATCATATGTAATTAATATTGTTATGAAATTTAATTCGGAACGAAAACAAGAATCGACACAAATCGGAAGAACACACAAAGATTTAACGATGTTCGGCAAAGAATTGCCTACGTCCTCGGGAGCGAGCCGACGAATTTCACTATTTAACTGAAAGCGCATCACTATCACTGTAATCTGTATCACTCTGTACCATATTCGCAGCCCTGGAAGATACATTACGAGTCTCCTTCTTGAGCATTGGACAATCTCTCCTCATATGTCCCAGATCCTTGCACTTAAAGCAACGAATCTTCTTGCCTTTAGGCTTTGACCTTCCGTAATTCTCCTTCTCCTCCTTACTTTCACGATCTTGATTACCTTAACATATAAACAATTACCATTAGAGCTTTCCATCTGCGTTCTGCTTCACGGTTATGGAGCCAACAATCGTCGCGAAGAATCTCATCAATTTTAATCGTTTCTTTCCCATACGTAGAGTAGAATACCGGACGTTCATAAGAAGTAGAACGAAGACAAAAGAATCATTGCTTCGGTCTTCATCCTCAATATTCACATCAAGACGTGCCGGATCCGCGATTATTCGATCGAAGACATTCAAGTGCTGTGACAAATCGCATTCGCCTCGCATCTTCACTCCATACAACCTTTGCTTCGATACAATTTATTCGTCGAGATTTGGACATAACCGAGATTCCAATTTCTTCCATACTTCTCCTGAGATTTCGCATTCATAATACGATACATAATCTCATCTCGCGTACATAAACGTATTGCGACTCGCCACTCGAAGTCAGTAACTCCTTCCCAATCTTCATCTTCCGTATTATCGTGCTTTCAGTAGACCTCGCAAAACCTTCAAAATTTCCTATTGTACCAACAAATCTTTTACCCTTATTTGCCACAATTCGAAGTTCCCGGTTCCATCGAACTTCACTATCTCGAATTTTGCTCCATACATTGCCATCCGAATTTAATCCTGCACCGTATTTTCCTACCATGTTTCGAAAAAACAAAAGAAAAATACTCCGCAAATAAATTCAAAGAAACCTGAAATTTTTTCTGTCAAATGCAGCAAATTTCCCGCGATTCTCCTGTGATTCGTGAAGCAAATTTTCCACAAGAAACACAATTCCTGTTCGTACCAGTAACCTCGGCGCCAATTGCAATTTCCGCGAGCCACGAATCCCTTCGCACCTGCTCGCCACCTGCACCCTGCCGAACTCCACCTGTCGCAAAATCTCTTGCGACGAACCAGCGAATTTAACTGGATGAACACCTCAATTTCCCGCAAAACGAGGCTCCTATTCGCGGTGGACAGCCTTTGTTTCCCGCGGTTTATTGAGCTGGCCGAACTCCTCTGCAGGAATTTTTTTTTAAAAAAAAAAATTCCCTCCTCCGCCTTAAGAAATTCCAGGAATTACCCTTTTAATTCGCTTTCCTTAGTATGCTGCGATTAAGGAAAATCTAACCAGGGATTAATTACTTGGAAATTAATTCCTCCGCCTGTTAAGAGGAAATAACTTCCCTGGGAAAGGAGAATATTCCCTTTATTCCTTCCACTGAAAATTAATTCCTTCCCACTGTAACCTCCTGGAACCACAAATCTTCCGAATCGTCACCGGTTCCGCCCGCCAACCGTCCTCCAAGCGCCAACCGCGAGAACTGCTCCTCTCCTGGAACTCCTCCTGCTGCCTTCACTGTTCGCGTACAACTGCCGAATCGTGGATCTCCACTGCCGCGCCTGGAGTCTCCTCTGTCGCGCCTTCGCTGGTAACTGCCGCGAACTAATCGCGACGATCCGCGAACCACTACGACGGATCGCGAATGCTCCACCCCATGCAAGCCTGGGTGGCGCGTCGAACTCCCGCAAGCTTCTCCTTCCCGCGAAAGATCCCTGTCGCTTGAAGCCTGGGTCGCGAAGCCCTGCCGCGAACCTCGTGAAACTACTTCGCGCTAGGAACCGTTGCAAGTCCGCTGCGAACTGCCGCTCCTCGCGTCTGCTGCTGTGAACTCCGAAGACCGCCTGCTTGCCAGTCCGCGAACCTCCACCGCGAGTACCCACTTGCGAAATTCGCTGCACTTGTTCGTGAAACCGCAGAGCCTCAACGCCTTGCTGAAAAAAAAACTTTCTGTCACGAACAATCTCGCACGAATCCCTGAGAGAACACCGCAATTCCTTTAATTTCGAAGCCAAATCTGTTTTTCTTTTTAGATATCCCGTGTCGATCTCCTCCTGTTCCCTCGAACGAGGCTCTGATACCAATTGTTAAGAAATTTATTTCGGAACGAAAACAAGAATCGACACAAATCGGAAGAACACACGAGAGATTTAACGAGGTTCGGCAAAGAATTGCCTACGTCCTCGGGAGCGAGCCGGCGAATTTCACAATTTCAGAGGAGTTCAATTACATCCCATGGATTACACATATATATATACAAACCCACATGTAAATTACAAAAACGCCCTCGCTCCTCCCAACCCACTTAAATCAAGAGATACACCTCTTCACACCAAGAGACTCCAACTTTCAGATATGAGCCATACATAACAAATATAAGAAGTTCCAGCAAGAAAATATGATTTCAATGTATATTTGCTTTGAATTAGTTGCTTTCATGCTTCTACTCAATCTCATTTTGAACAATAAAACTTGTGTTTTTTACATATCTAACACCTCAACATTCATACTTTATACATAAACATAACCGATTATAATAGATTGCATTACTTCAAATTTAAAATTACAAAAATAGATGATAGAACAATATCAATCATACAACATAAGAATCCAACTCTTTGATGGCTAAAGGTACAGAATATAAAGATGGGACATTTACATACATACCAACTAATTCCAATGTATTTACATATCTAACACCTAAGTTTCACTTTTTACATTTATACAACTCCAATCTTTCACATCGTATCAAAAATAAAATTATTTCAACTTTTAAAAAGTTAAATACCCCGTTTTATGCGTAGGTAACGTTGAAGTTTAGTTGTTGGATATGTAAATACATATAGAATTGAATGGTACATATGTAATTCTGTAATTCTTCTAAAACAAAATTCAAACCCGAGGAAGCAATCGACACTCCAAGGTAGATATTTGTAAAGAAATACAACTTGAAATCTGTTTTACAATGACTGAACTTAATATCAAAACTAATGTTAGGAATTGTAGAGCTCATCACCTATGAATATCTGGGGGGCATGAGATACTAATGTCTACGGTGTCGCCGTGGAGGTATTACATCTGTCCCCGGAGTGTAATGCGTAGGTGCACGGACAAGCCAATCTCTCAAATGATGCTGATCATCATCCAGTAAGTGTTGTGGTTGCGACACCTGGTTAGGTTGTGTTATGGTTTGTGCTTCTTGAGATAAACTAGAGAGACATCCAGAAATGACTGATACATGGTGTTCCTACTGGAAAATGTATGCCACCAGTCCAAAATGGAGACGAGCTGTGATAAATCGGGGGTGTCAATGGAACCTCATGTTGAGGTGGAATAAATGGTGCGCTTGTGTATGTATGTGTATCGTGTGATACAACACTGTCTTGTGATCCGAATGCAGCCCATGTTCCACATACACTGATAAAAGTTGATGAACCGAGATCGGTATTAGTGTGTGGTGCAACACAAACAATTCCAAGTGGGTTCACAATGTTTGATGTTGTTGGATGCGCTGGAATGTTCTCTAGACTATAACAATCATCTGTAATATACATTTTCCGACGAATGCTGATTGGAATAAAACCTCCGACCCCAGGAAAAAATGATGCAGACATCAACAAAAAAAATAATAATAAATAAAAAATAAAAATATTATATATATATATATATGCATATATATATTTGTTATGACGGTAAGTTTAAACTTACATCTCCCTCAATGCTCTTGGATAATTTGCTCCTGGAGTCTGACTGGAGATTGAACTATGTACAAAGAAGCCCATGACCTGTACCAACGCATATAGTCTCTGCGGACTTAACCCACATCGACACCTGTTATGAAAACTCGAAGCGAGAAATAAGAATCGACACAAATCAGAAGAACACACAAGAGATTTAACGAGGTTCGGCAAAGAATTGCCTACGTCCTCAGGAGAGAGCCAGCGAATTTCACTATTTCAGAGGAATTACATATCCAGAGGATTACACATCTATTTATAGAAAAAACCCATGGATAAATTACAAACACGCCCTCGCTCCCCCCAACCCACTTAAATCAAGAGACACACCTCTTCACACCAAGAGACTCCAACTTCCAGTATATGAGCCATACCTAACAATTCTCCACCTCGCGAATATCAAGCACCTGTGAGAAATGCTTCACCCGGTATATGTGTCTACCAAACAAATCTCCACCTTAGCAAATATCCAAACTTCTTTAGGAGAAAAAACATCTAACAATCTCCACCTTTGTGAATATCCAGACTCCTTAGGAGAAAATCTCCACCTTGCGAATATCCAAATCTCTTTAGGAGAAATAGATCATGGAGTTTCTTACACCAGAGGGTTGGGCAACCAAACCATCTAACCTGGCTTGGTCAAAGTTCCTGCTGTATTTCCATCATATGTTCCAACAGAGCGATCTCCACCTGCAACTGTACTCCCCAACAGTTTATAGATGTTACCTGCAGTGATCTTCCAGAGCATTGTTATGAAAACTCGAAGCGAGAAATAAGAATTGACACAAATCAGAAGAACACACAAGAGATTTAACGAGGTTCGGCAAAGAATTGCCTACGTCCTCGGGAGCGAGCCAGCGAATTTCACTATTTCAGAGGAGTTACATATCCAGAGGATTACACATCTATTTATAGAAAAAACCCATGGATAAATTACAAACACGCCCTCGCTCCCCCCAACCCACTTAAATCAAGAGACACACCTCTTCACACCAAGAGACTCCAACTTCCAGATATGAGCCATACCTAACAACACCTGCGTTATCATGGTGGATAGCGCTAGTTTGTCGATTACCCCACATTTCTATGTAAGGCCGATGGTAGTCAGCCAGTCCATATCAGCTTTTCTTCTGCCACAGCACGCTTGAAACCTGGCTCCATTGGCTCCTTGTATATTCGTTGAATCTCGCTAAATTGTCTCATAACGCGGTCAGATAAATGCCACTCAACACGTTGACAACAAATCAATGGAACTCGAGCTTTTCATATATCCTGCCCCACGGTGCACATTTCAGCTGCTTGTGCTCTTATTTGATGGTTGTAAGGCCCCCATATTCCATAAAATGAAACGATTGAAATATGCACGTCGTAAATCAACAACGATGGAACAATAAAACATATTATAATTTAAATTTAAAATGCACTAACCTTGCTCTGAAACAAACCATCAATATCATCCCTATAAATTCTTACAATGGTTGTAGGCATTCCACAAACACGTTGCTCATTCTAACTGTAAGTACACATTAATTAAATGAACAATCACAAACTATTAAATTTAAGGAACAATTTATGATTACATCCAAAATAACATAAACAAAAACTAAGCCCAAAATAAACTTAGAGTTAAAAATACACCCACTCTTCTCTTCTAACTTAAAAAAATCTTTCTTTGAAGTCGATTCACTGCCCCAGAAAATGTGAACTGCCACAACTAAAGAATCCTTTAAAATCCCTCGCACCTACTTTGCAGTTGGAGAAAATAAGAAAAATCTTCTCATAATTTGCTTCATTATTTCATTTTTTCAGTAGTTGTTTCCAAAAAATTACACCGAAAAATAACAACATTAATAATAATAATATCCCAAACAAATTAAACAAAAAATTTTTTGCATTTGCCCAACTTTTTTGGGGTTAATTGCTCCATACCTAGTAAAAGCATTGTCATACATTTGAAACATCAGCAACTTGCTAGAGTGAAAGCCAGTTAAGCGGTTTCTTCTTCAGCAACAATAACTCAATTGCAGAAATTAGTAATTTTTGTCTAGTTCTACATGATCTACAAATGAAAGGAAGCGCATTCTCATGAATGCACTATATTTGTTTACACATTGTACACTAAGAAAAAAATCAATAGGTTTATGAAGCGATCTAGCTTCCTCTGTTTATAAAAATAAAAGAAATGGAAATCATGGCTTTGCTCCAATACTCACCAAACAAATGCTAAACAACAAGTTTGAAAATGCATTTTTGGGTAAAGTGTATCGTTACAAACAATATCTATCAAACAATTTAAAAGAAACAAGAAAAGTAAATTTACCTTTTCATGTATAGATAAAGTGACATGTTAAAATTGAGGTTAAAAGTGTTGGATATGTAAATGCAAAAGAATTGAGTAGTATGTATGTAAATCTTCCTTTCATTTTTAGAAGTAGCTTGCCAAACATTGCTCTTCAGTATTGTGGTCTGTATTGTGATGATATTCATCACAATATCCCTAACTCACACATACATTATTTTCATGTATTATTATTTCCTCTCTTTAAAGGGCCTCTTCTCAAAATTGGCAAGAAAATGTTTTTTTAATACATTCTTATTCATTTGAATGATATTTTGATATATTAGGACATGCTCCCTCGATTGTCTATTTTAAATCATTTTTTTAAAAAGACAAAATGTAAGCTTGCTTTTGAAAGTGGCATGCCTGGGAAAAATCATTCTGTACGTTCACATTACGCAAATTTGCGTACAGTGAACCAATCAAAATCACTCTCTACTAAAAAGTGTATGGGGTTCCGTGTATGTGAGTAGGACCAAGTATATGGATTGGTTCACCGTAGGTAAATTTGTGTACGGTGAACGTACAGAATAATTTTTCCATGCCTCGAGATTTATTGACCATCAAGAAATAAGTATCTTTTAATTAATTTACATTGCATCTTATTAAATATGGTAGTTCAAGTTTTTAACTAAACATTTATTGATAATATATAAGAATTGCATGATTTGTACGTAAATTCTCTTTTAAAAGTTTTAAAATAATATAATTTTATATGAGTTTATATTTTTTAATAAGTAACATTAATTGATAAGATTAATGTAATTTTAAATTAACATTGGGAAAATTTGGCTTTTAATCCTAAAAATAGTGTAAATTGAAGAAATATTCGTATGGAAATATGTCTAAAATTACTTTCAGCTTATAATACTCTCTTTTTTTATCACAAAATATTTATTATATTATAATGCTTCTTACACAAGTCTCCTTCTCTCTTATAATTTTAATTGATTCCTTCTCGAAACTTTTGCCTTTTAATATCCAAGTTAAATTCGTCATTAGCATTTAGTAAGTAAGCCAAAATTTCAATTCAAGTAATTAACATCATAAAGTTCTAAATACTCATAAGGTTCGTTTCTCACCGCCTGCACACAAATTTAATTTCGCGCACAAGCCATCTCTTTTTTCCTTCGCACCAAATCCTTCCACTTACAACGCCCTGTTTTAAATTCAAAACTTTAATTGTTAATACTATAGCATATTTTATGTATTAAATTTAGATAAGTAAACCTTGAAAAAAGTTTGGATAACTCACTTAACCTGTTGAAGCACGCCTTGGACTCTCCTTTATCTCTCACGTAGAAATCTCGACTCTTCTTCCTCCTCTTCTTCGATTTCGACGCAACCCAATAGAGCAGTGTGTGATAATCTCTTCCCTCTTCTTCTAAGTTATTTACACAACTCAACAGATCAAGGCATGAAGCCACCTCCTCTTCCTTCCTTCTTTGGCTTTGATTTCAACTTCATGCACGCCACACGATAGTAGTGCCGACTTTGACAACTGACAACTCACAACAAGAAACGACGAAGACTTCTCCTTTCTTCAGCTAGGGTACAACGTTGTCCCTTATGTACGAAATTGGTGACTTATCCTCTCCTTATCTTCTTCTTATGTTACAGTTTTCTTTCTTTTTCTTCGCTTGACTAGGACACTCCAGAGATTTCCCTCTCTAGGTCGCTCACACTTCTGTTTCAAATGAGGGGAAGTGTGGAAGGAGCATGCATTATGACTCCTGCGAGGGCGTGCGACTCCTCTGACCGACACCTACTATATTATTATTATTATTTATTAGGAAAATTTAGTTATTACAAATCACACATTATTTATAAGGGATATGGGCATGAAAATCTAGGGAATACAATTATTAAAAGCTTTAATTATGGAACAAATTCATTTAATTTTACACTTAATTCTTTTATTCTTATTAATAAATGCATTTAATTTTACATTTAATTCTTTATTCTTATCACAACGATTGTTTTCAAGAAGTTAGAGAACAGGAAAACTAAAATATGTCCATCAGATATGCGTCTTCACGAATCTCGAGGAAATCCAACTAATAAAAGGTATGAAGGAGCGCACTTCAATGGGACTCACAAGCAGAAAACCAAGAGCCCACAGATGGAAAGCCAAAAACCTGTGGGCGAAAAGCCAAATGTTCCTCAGCATAAGATTAAGGGTCAGACATCATAGGACTAAGTGTTCACTAACGAATTATCATAAGACTTGTCTAATCAAGTGCAACCCTCTTTAAGCTTGGATTGAAGGCCAACCGAGTGAAGGCCATATGAGTCTAAAGTGGAAGTATTGATCAATCTCTCATAATTCGACTCAAATGGAAACTTCAATATCACTAGCCATCTCATAGGCGCTCTTTAAGTTTCATCACCAAGGGCTAAGAACTGTCCACACTGCCCTCAAGTGAGCATCCTGAAGGATCCCTCTTGTTGAAGAGTGAGCTATCTATTAGATTTCGTTGAATTACCATCTGGCTGGTAGCTTAATTTTTCTTCACCAATAGAAGTTTCATAGGGTCGACAACTAGATTAGTACGACCGACCAAGTCAAGTTAGGCTGACCCGAAGACTTTTAGAGGCCGATAGACAACCTTGATTCAAACAAATCCCGACAAACCTGGACTGACTAAGTTCAACCGACCGAGTTAGAGGATTGTTGAACCAAAGACTCATATATATAAAATAAATGTAATACTCTGTACAACCACCACCAAAGTCGGGGCATAAGTATAACTTCACATATTGTACCCAATTTTTTCTATAAATAGAGGATTATTTTATGAATAAAGTGTTACACATTATTCTCAAATTACTGTTCATTATTGTACAGTTATCTCTCTCTTCTGTTCTATACTCTAATTTTTAGGCGTAGTTCATGGACAAATCTTGATCCAAAACAAATGTTCAATTACATGACGTAGACCCAATAAAGATTGAGAAGTAGTGCTCTTGCCCTCAATTTCTTGATTATTGATCCTTGAGCTGCTTAGTACTAACTTCTATGCATCATAGACAGAAAATAGCTCCCTGTAAAATCAAATCACCACAGTAATTGATAAATATATGAGTTTGGGTATTTAGAAATTAAATAATAGGTCCCTATACATTTATTTATTTGATTGAACACTAATAAATTTAATAAATGAAACATTTCATAAATTCTATTTTTATTAATCAAATTATTATTAGAACGATATTAATATTCTAATAATTCATTAATTTATAACTTAAAAAGTAATTTATATAATCAACTCTTCATATATCTTTAAATTATGAAGAATTAATTTAATATTTTTAAATTAATTAGCATAATAATTAAGATTAGCTTATTTTTAGTTATATTATTTCAGTTAATATGTCATTAATAATAAAAATTTATTATCCTTCTCTCCCGTCACTAGATAAACAAGAATAAAGGAATTAAGTTATTACCGACTCTAATGAAATCATTATACGTCATGATGCTATTTAAATAATACAAATGTATTTAGACTCTAATAACATCCTGAAGTGTAATATATTTAAATTAAATTGAATACAAGCAGGATATAAAATATATATCTTTAAGATACAAATAGGATATAATTTTTGTAGCTTACTCTTATACTGTCCGCCTACCACGCGGGCTATTGGATACCCGCACATAATATTTCTTCATTTGCCAGGGTCTCCCGTTTTCCCCCAAAACCAGCAATCCACGTCTACCTTCCGCTTCCTCCTCCCGTGCTCGAAACCCTTGCTTTACAGTTGAGATTGGATCTTGCTGGGAAGCCAACCAAGGGATCGTAGTGTACGAAGACCTCTGAAAGACCCCTTTATCTCCTCTCTCCAATCCGCTCCTACCCAACTAACGCCAACCCCTTTCGCGCGCGCCAGCTTTTCTAAAGAGGGCCGACTAAGATGGCCGGAAAACCACCCTCCATCCCTAGATGCTCCTTTCATGGCTACATCCTCTCATCCACTGCTTTAATCATCCTCTACTTCTCAATAATTTTAATCAGATCACTCAGATTCCCCGTTCAGACCGAAAACCACTACAGTTCTCATCTCCCCTTCTCTAATGCCCTAACTGATAACCTCAGACCATACATCTATCGATCTCATTCAATATCGTTTTCGTCAATCTACCACTCTTCAAAGATTGTTAGAGCGAGCTACACTGAAATGAAGAAAAGATTTAGGGTTTACGTATACCCTAGCGGGGATCCGAATACCTATTACCAGACGTCGGGGAAGCTAGCAGGGAAGTACACGAGTAAAGGATATTTCTTTCAGAATATACAGGAGACTAGGTGTCATACTGAGGATCCTGATCAAGCAGATATTTTCTTCATTCCCATCTCCTATCACAAGGTGAGGGGAAAGATAAGCTTTCTCATATTGCTCATTAAAATTGATAAATGCTTGACCAATGTCATTACAGGTCAGGGCTGTCAAAAAAAACTTGTTGTTCTCGAACAGTTCGTGTTCAGTTTGTCAAGGAATTTGTGTTCGATTAGTTCGATAAGTATACGAGACGAACACGAATAATTTTTTTTTTCGTTCGGTTAGTTAAACGAACCAAACATGAACAGTGATGCATTCGTTCGTGTTCGAATCATTATTGTTCGAAATATAAAATAATTTAAAATAATTATATATAAAAATTTATGATATTTAAAAAAAATAAATTTTCTAAATTATAATATATAATAAAATAATAATAATAATACATTAATATACTATATTAGTAATATACTAATATAGATATTATATATTTATATAATATAAGTTATATATATAATATAATATATTATTTATATATATTAATATTAGGGCTCTCAAATTGGCTCGTCGTTCGGGAATAGCTCATGTTTCACTCATGTTCGACTCGTTCGTTAAGAAACGAACACGAACATTGACTTCACAAATAATTTCGAATACCAGCTTATTTCAAACAAACTAAATTTCAAACGAACCGAACACAAACACAAGCTCTTTTCGTTCGTGTTCGGTTCGTTTACACCCCGACATATGAAAAAAATTAATGATAATTTGATATTTTTGTGATAAAATGATCATTACTTTTTAGGTCATTGATAATAATTTAACTGAATTTAGCTCTATTATTTTAGAGTTGTTTTAGTTGTACTCAACTCAAATCCTAAACTTATTTATCCAAACTCAAAATAATTGTGACATATTAAATGAAAATAAATTCTCATACCGTGTGTATGTATGTATGTATATATATATCTATATAGATATATATATATATATATATATATATATATATATATATATATATATATATATATATATATATATATAGACACACCCCCCCACACACACACATTTATGTTATATAATAATGCAATGGCCGGTTATGTTGTCCCGCCTTTTCGACAACAAAAGCGATTGTTTTCTGCATCGATCACCAGGTGGATAACAAATAATATTTGAACACTATAGACACTATCACTCCCTACAATCTCTCACGATATTTATTGTTTGTATATTTGAACACTATAGACACTATCACTCCCTACAATCTCTCACGATATTTATTGTTTGTACGTACCTTGCATGTACCTAATATTTTTTAAATATAATGGTTACAAAACATTAAGCTTTTTTTAGGAAAAAAATTTCCGGTACAGAGCTTCGCTGACCCTTACAAAAATTAGATAATTTTAGAGGTGTAAATTGCTTCATATCTAAAAATAAAAGGAGTTAAAAATAACTTTACCTCTCAGCCCGTCCACGTGCTACCACACGTGCCTAATAATAATGTTTTTTCCGGACAACCAACCAAAGAAGAGCATATTTTCTCCTATAAATATGATGGCGAACGAAGAAAGCTACCAACAAAGGCATAAGCAATAGATCAGAATCCCCTTTATGTCCTATTCCTCCAGAATCCCACCCACCACTCACAATGTCAAGCACGAACAATTCACCGGTTCCCTTTGGGTCGTGCAATGGGCAGAAGCCGACAACATGGAGAAGAGCATGTAATGAGACTATTAGGAATGATTCACCAGTCAATGTTGGATCGGAAGTGTTGTCGTCGGTTTCTGATTTCATTAGATCTTCTCCCTAATGTCCCTATTCAAATGTCGTTCTCCTGATTCCTCCCAATCTGAATCATAATTATTATGCAAGCAACAATATTGGTGTTTTTCATAGTGGCTTACCTTCGACGTCGCTGGGTTTGCCAAATGGGGGGCCAAAAACCTTATTTCAAAGAAGAAATTAACAATGTAAATTTCAACGAAGCTGACACCCGCAGCCAGAGCGGTTATGGTTACTACATGGTACCGGCGATGTCTCTTCCTATGTATCCGATGTTCATTAGCAAAGCGTTCCCTCCAACTTGTATAATACTTATGAAGTCCCCAATATCATTTCCTGTAAGATTCTACCGCCATATTTTCAATTAAATTGTAAATCAATTTCTACGGTTGATTAAACATTCTTATATGGTTTTGGAGAATTTCCTTTAGATGCATATAACAACTCAGCCCGCCCGCATCTTCAATATTTTTGCGGTCCATCTTTTGTTCCTTATCAAACATTTTCTGCAACGCTACAATCAAAATTTTCTTTTTTGTTGGTTAATCTAAGAGCGAAATTGCGGAAGCAGACTGAGTACTATTTTAGGTATGCTTGTTATATTATTGTTTTTAAATTTTAAAATAGCTTGATACTGTTCATTAATATTGTGTTGCATATCTTATGATTTCTGCAGTTCGGAGAATTTACACACTGATTATTACCTGAAAAAACATATGGATGACCACGGCTGGGTTCCAATAACTTTGATCGCACAGTTTAGGAGAGTAAGTAATTTTTATTTGTTTATTATCTATTCTGTATAATTTGGCCTTTTTTTTCTTTTTTTTTAATTTTATTTTAAGAGTGGTTTAGTAGCCAGTTTAAGCATGATTTATATAGTATTAATGTTAAATCCTGATAAATGACTGAAAAAAAGCATTCAAAAATCTTACAGGTTCTTAAATTTTTATCTTAATTTAAAAATTGTAGAATTATTTCTCAAAATTTATTAGAATTTATATATTAACATACCAAACAGTTTTCAGGATTTATATCTTTTAAGATTTCATAAATGATTTACTAAATCATATTTATATTAAATCCCACTTGAAACCAAACAACCCCTGTGTTTACTTGCTTATGTATTTATTTTGTTATTGTATGTTTTTGAATTTTACCCTTCATCCTTATGACATTATTTTTTGTCATATTATATAGGTTCAACAATTAATGAACGAAAGACAATTCATATATGATTCTTTCAGACTCTGAAGTTTCAGGGAAATGCAAGTGAAATATTGTAAAATAAGAGATTTTTTTTTTTGCAATAAAATGATTTTTCTTATAGATGTTGGGACAATTATTACCATAATTATTCTCTTATTTTTATTGAATTCATTCTTAGAAATCATTTGTTACTGCATTGCAGGTTAAGCCATTAGCCGATAAAATACAGTTCATATTGGATTTTTTAAAACCTTCATATGATGTGAAAGTGCAGGTAAATAATATTTAATTGTTGCATTCAATACTCTGTTTTTCTTTTTTTTTCAAGAAAATTGAAATCGAAATACTACAATTCATAAGGACTAAAAGAAGAAATTTGGTTTCAATAATTTGTTCAACAAAATATAATATTTTCATGTACAATTTCGTATTCCTATTTATGAAAAGCATTATTGCATTAAACATTTTGATTTTCAACAATAATGCATGTTTCAATTCTATAGTTTATGTGATAAATTCTTATTTACATGCAGGGTGATAAAGTGAAAAAACGGTATGAATGGGAGAAATGAGTATCACGCTTTTGAACCTCTACTCATTCCAGTGTTAAATTTGGGAATCAAGTTCAAACAACCTCAGTTTATGAACATTTTCAGGATGGAGAATTTCGATGATATGAAAATTAATGGGTTATAATTCATTATTAAAATTTTAACAGGATGAAAATCAAAAGCTTAGAATTTATTTTGATATTAGTGTAATACATACATACCACATAACCCTCAAAACTCTAATATCACATCAAAAGTATCAATAATTATAGTATTTTTTTAGGAGCTTTACATACCTAGCTACCACACAAAGTTTCTGTGTATTAAACGTATCATCCACCCAAAATCAAATGTTTACCTAAAGACACTCATCAAATGCTAAAACATAGGAATCTGAATGTAAAAATTGATGTTGGGATAGTTGTTGTGTATGTTAAAGCCCCTAATTTTCTTAAAGTGTGACGCCTTTTTTCATGTATGCATATTGATGAGAATCTTGATT
>JAKZJZ010002374.1:0-17252 GCA_022702705.1 Papilionanthe hookeriana x Papilionanthe teres
TTCTATATCTCCCTCTCTCTCTCTTCCTCTCACTCCAATCTTTTGCTTTATCTTTCATGAGTCTCTCTTCTCACTCTATTTTTGTCTCACTCTCTCTCCCTTTCTCCCTCCACCTCTCCCTCCAATCCTTATTACTCCCTCCCTCTATCACTCTATTTCTAGTTCACTCCATCTCTTTCTCTAGCTCACTCCCTCTCTTCTCTCTCTTTACTCACACTTTCTCTCCCTCAATCCCTCACTTCTCTCTTGCGCTCTTTCAGTCCCTCTCTCTTTCTGAGTTGCTCTTACATCTCACTCTCGCCCCATATCTCCATCTCATTATTTATTACTTTCTCTCACACATATATCTCTCCTTTTTTGTCCCTCACACTTTTACTCCCTCCTTCTCTCCCTTTCTCCCTTTCTCCATAACTTAGCCCTCTCTCTCCTCTTGTGCTCACTCATTGTCTCCCTCCCTACCTCTTTCTTTCTCCATCGCACTCTCTCATTCCTTCTCTCTTGCTCACTCATCTCTCACTTTCTCTTCTCTCTATTTCTCTCACTTTCTCTTCTCTCTATTTCTCTCTCACTCTCCCATACCCTTTCTCTTTCCCTCTCTCCCTCTCACTTTTCTCCCCCCACTGTCTCTATCTTAATGCCACTCCCTCTCTCCCTCTCCTTCTTCGTCTCCTTCTCTCTTTCTCACACAACTCTTAATCTCACTCCATATCTCCATATTTCCCACTATCTTTTTCTCTCTCACTTCCTCTCTCTCCTTCTTAAATCTTTCTTGCTCTCTCCTCCTCCTTCATTCACTCTCTCTCTCTCTCAATCTCTCTCTCCCTCTACCTCCCACTTTCTCACTCTCTCTTTCTCACTCTCTTCCTGTCTTACTATGCCTCTCACTCTCTATTCTATTTCACTTTCTCTCACACTCCCTTTCTCACAATGTATCTAACTCTCTATTCTGTTTCTATATCTGACTCTCTTGCTTTTCTTTCTCTCTTTAATCACTTTTTATCTCCCTATATTCATCACGTTATATCTCTGCCTTCCTCTCATTCTCTATCCCTTCTCTTTCTCACCCCCTCTTCTCTCTTCTTATTTATTACTTCCCCTCCCTGCCTCCCTCCCTCCATGCTCCTTAATTCGCTCTCTATTCTCTTGCTTACCTCACCCTTTATTCTTTTTCTCTCACATCTCACTCTTACTCCTTATCTCCATCTCATTACGTATTATTTTCTCTCACACATATCTCTCTCCTCCTTTGTCCCTCCCTCTTTCAATCCTTCCTTCCCTCTCATCTCCCTTTCTCCTTATTTCTCTCCTCTCTCTCTCCTCTTGCACCCGCTTGCTTAATCTCCCTCCATCCCTTCTATTTTCTCCATCGCTCTCTCTCATTCCCTCACTCTTTCACTTTTCTTCTCTCTATTTCTCTCTCACTCTCCCTCATCCTTTCTCCGTCCCTCTCTCCCTAATCCTTTCTCTCTCATTCTCTCCCTCCCACTCTGTCTATATCAATCTCACTTTTCTCTCTCTCCCTCTCCATCTCCCTCCTTTTCTCTTTCTCGCTCATTCTCTTAATCTCACTCCCCATCTCCATATTGCTCACTATCTTTTCCTCTCTCTTACATCCTCTCTTCATCTCTCTCCCTCTAAAATCATTCTTGCTCTCTCTCCTCTGTCACTCCCTCTATCTCTTCAATCTCTCGCTTTCTACCAATATCTCCCCTTTCTTACTCTCTCCCTTACCCTTGCCCTCTATCTCTCTCTCCCTCTCGCTTTCTTTCTTTATCTTGCTATCTTTCCTCTCTATTTACTCTTGCCCTTTATCTCTCTCTTCCTCACTCTCTCCCTTTCTCACTATGTCTCTCTCTTTATTCTATTTCTCTCTCTCTCTCACTCTTTTGCTTTGTTTTCTCTCATTACACACTCTTTATCTACCTATATCCATCACTCTATCTCTCTAACTTCCTCTCATTCACTATCTCTTCTCTTTCTCACCCCCTTTTCTCTCTTATTTTTTATTACTTCCCCTCCCTCCCTCGCTCCGTCCCTCCATCCTTATTTCACCACTCTCTTTTCCCTCACTTACCTCACACCATATTCTTTCTCTATTTCTTTCTCATTTTGTCTATCTCTCTCTCTCTCTTGCTCCCTCACTCTCTTCAATTTTACTCTCACACTTACTCCCTCACTCTCTTCTCTTTCTTTCTCTCTTGCACTCTCTCTCTTTCCCTCTCCCTCTCTCTCACTCCCGCCCTAACAAAATCTCTTTCTCTCTTCCGCCATCTATAGTTATGTCTGACACCCTTTCTCTTACTCTCTCTCCCCCAATCTCTTTCTGCAGCTTCACTTCCACTCTTAATCCTTCTCTATTCTTTTTTTCTTGTTTCTATCATCATCTCGCTCTCACTCTCTAGTCTCTCTGACATTCTCTATTACTCTTCTCACTCTTTCTCTTCCTCTATTCAGCAACTCTCTCTTTCTTTATTTCTCTCACATCCCTTCTTCCCTCTCTCTCACGCTCTCTCCATTTGCCCTCCTTAACTCTCCCTCTCTCTTCATCTCTTTTATCATTCTCTCTCAGTCTATTATCCTCCCACCCTTTCTCCCTCTTGCTCACTCTCTCTTTCTCAATCTTCCCTCACTCTCCTTCTCTCCCTATGTCTCTCTCACTCTCTCTTCTTCATTTGCTTCCTCTCTCTCTTTTTCATCATTTGTTTGCTTTCTCTTTCTCTTTCCTTGCTCACTCTTCTCTCACTCTTTCTCTTCTATTTCTCTCTATCCTCTTTCTTTGTCCCTTACTCTCTTCTTCCCGCTTTCTCACACTTAATCTATCCTTTCAATGTACATCCATCTCTCCTTACCACCCACTATCTAACCCGCACTAACACAATCTCTGTTCTTCCCACTCCCTAATTCTCTATCACTCTTAATCTCCCTATCTTTCTCCCTCAGCCCCTCTAACTTGCTCAGACTCTCTTCAATTTTATTCTCACTTTTTCTCTGTCTCTCACTTCCTTGTTTTGTCACTCTGCTCACTTTCACTTATTCTCTCTCTTACTTTATCTCCTCTCTCTCCCCTCGCACTCAATCTCTTATCTCCCTCCCTCTTTCTTGCTCTTCCTTTCCTTACCCTCATTTTTCTATCTATTTTTCTCTATTTCATGGTCACTCTGGCTCTTTATTCAATTTAAATCTCACTTTTACTCCTTCCTTTCTCTTTCTCACTCTCAATTCTCTGTCTCCCTCTCTCTCTTACTCTCTTATGTTACTCTAATCTCCTCTCCTCATAATTTTTCTTTCATTCTTTCCCCCACTCTATCTGGCTCTTCCTCTCTCACTCTCCCCCTCCCACTATCTCTCACACAACCTTCTCTCCCTCTCTCTCTCACACACATGCACTCGATCTTTCTCTACCTTGTTCCTTCCCTCATTTTCTCTCTTGTTCTTCCTTTACGTCTTTTTCTCTCTTTCCACACCTCTCTTCTCTCTCAACTTCTCTATTGCTCTCTCTTTATTCCTCCCTCTCTTTCTCATTCTCTCTCTTGCTCACCCTCTCTCTCTTTCCCTCTCCCTCTCTCAAATCCCTCCCTCCCTCATCCTTTCTCCATCCCTCTCTCCCTCATCCTTTCTCTCTTCTTCTCTCCCTCCCACACTGTCTCTCAATCTCACTTTTCTCTCTCCCTCTCCATCTTCCTCTCTCCTTTTCTCTTTCTCGCTTAGTCTCCTAATCTAGCTCCCCATCTCCACATTGCTCACTATCTTTTTCTCTCTCTCTCACTTCCTCTATTACTTCCTCTCTCTCTCACTAAAATCTTTCTTGCTCTCTCTCTCCTCTCTCACTCCCTCTATCTCTTCAATCTCTCGCTTTCTACCTCTATCTCCCCTTTCTCACTCTCTCCCTTACTCTTGCCATCTATCTCTCTCTTTCTCACTCTCTATTCTATTTCTCTCTCGCTTTCTTGCTCTTTCTTGCTATCTTTCCTCTCTATTTACTCTTGCCCTTTATCTCTCTCTTTCTCGCTATTTCTCTCACTCTTTATTCTGTCTCTCTCTCTCTCGCTCTATTGCTCTCTCTTGCTCAGTTTTCTCTCTTTACTCACTCTATGTCCATCACTCTATCTCTCTAACTTCCTCTCATTTGATATCTCTTATCTATCTCACCCCCTTTTCTCTCTTATTGTTTATTAATTCCCCTCCCTCCCATGCTCCCTCCCTCCCTCCTTATATAACCAATCTCTTTTCCCTCACTTACCTCACACTATATTCTTTCTCTATTTCTTTCTCATTTTGTTGATCTCTCTCCCTTACTGGCTGCCTCACTCTCTTCAATTTCACTCACTCTTACTCCCTCTCTTTTTCTCTTGCCCTCTCTCTCTCTTTCCCTCTCCCTCCCTCTCACTCCCGCCCTAACAAAGCCTCTCTCTCTCTTCCTCCATCTATAGTTATGTCTTGCACCCTTTTCTCTACTCTCTCTCCCTCAATCTCTTTCTTCAACTTAACTTCCACTCTTATTCCCTCTCTATTATTTTTTCCTCTTTCTATCATTATCTCGATCTCACTCTCTATTCTCTCTGACCATTTACTCTTTTTACTTTTTCTCTTCCTCTATTCGACCACTCTCTCTTTCTCGATTTCTCTCACATCCCTCCCTTCCTCTCTCTCACGCTCTCTCTATTTACCTTCTTTGACTTCCCCTCTCTTTCCATCTCTTTTCTCATTCTCTATCATTCTGTTAACCTCCCTTCCTTTCTCCCTCTTTCTCACTCTCTCTTTATCTATCTTCCCTCACTCTCCTTCTCTCCATATGTCTCTCTCACTCTCTCTTCCTCATTTACTCCCTTCCACTCTTTCTCATCGTTTGCTTTCTCTTTCTCTTTTATTGCTCACTCTTCTCTAACTCTTTCTCTTCTATTTCTCTCTATCCTCTCTCTTTGGCGCTTGCTCTCATCTTCCCGCTTTCTCACACTTGATCTCTCCTTTCTCTCTACATCCATCTTTCCCTCCCACCCACTATCTAGCCCGTACTCACACTCACACAATCTCTCTCCTTGCCTCCATGTGTCTTTTCTCCTCCCTCACTCTCCCTCAAGTTCTGTATCCTCTTGTCTCTCTCTCTTTCTCATTATCTCTACCTTTATCTCTCACATTGCCCCTCTCCCTAATTCTCTCTCTCTCTTAATCTTTCTCCCTCAGCCCCTCTAACTTGCTCACACTCCTTCAATTTTTCTCAATTTTTGCCTCTCTCTTCCTCGTTTTGTCACTCTGCTCACTCTCACTCATTCTCTCTCTTACTTTCTCTCCTCTCTCTCTCTCTCCTCACACTCATTCTCATATCTCCCTCCCTCTTTCTTGCTCTTCCTTTTCTTACCCTCAAATTTCTATCTATTTTTCTCTATTTCATGGTCCCTCTGACCCTTTATTCAATTTAAATCTCCCTTTTACTCCCTTCCTTTTGCTTTCTCACTCTCAATTCTCTGTCTTCCTCTCTCTCTTACTCTCTTATGTTACTCTAATCTCCTCTCCTCTTACTTTTTCTTTCATTTTATCCCCCACTCTATCTGGCTCTCCCTCTCTCGCTCTCACTCTCCCCCTCCCACTATCTCTCACTCATTCTTTTCTTACCCTTATTTTTCTATATATTTTTCTCTATTTCATGGTACCTCCGACCTTTTATACAATTTAAATCTCACTTTTACTCCCTTCTTTTCTCTTTCTCACTCTCACTTCTCTCTCTCCCTCTCTCTCTTACTCTCTTATGTTACTCATCTTACCTTTTCTCTCAGTCTATCCACCACTCTACCTAGCTCTTCCTCTCTCAATCCCACTCTCCTCCTCCCACTTTCTCACACAACCTTCTCTCCCCCTCTCTCACACACAAGCACTATCTCTTTCTCTCCCTTATTCCTTCCCTCGTTTTATCTCTTGCTCTTCCTTTACGTCTTGTTCTCTCTCTCCTCACCTCTCTTCTCTCTTAATTTCTCTATTGCACTCTCTTTCTTCCTCCTTCTCTTTCTCACTCTCTCTTGCTCGCCCTTATTATCTCTTCTATTGCTACCTATTCCCTATTTCTTCTCACTTTGTCTGCTCCTCTATCCCCCACACACTCTCTCTCAAATCCCTCCTCCCTCTTCCATTTTAATCACTCACCCTCCCTCCCTTCCTTCTTATCACCCTCTCATCCACTTCATCTTTCTCTCACACTTGCTCAGTCTATCTCTCCTTCCTTCTCTCACACTCATTCTCTTATTCTCTTCCCCTCGTTCTCTCTCTCTCTTCAATCTCTCTCACTCCCTCCCTCTCTTTTCTATTATTCTCTTTTCTATTACTCTCACTCACACATGCAGTTCTCACTCTTCCACTTGTTCCCTCTCTCGCTCTTTCTCTCGCAGTCCCTGTCTTCATCACTATACCAATCCTAGTCTTAACTTGTCCCTCTATCATTATGTTTCTCTATTCTCTCTCTCCTAATCTATCTTTTATTTGTCTCTTTTCTCTCTCATTTATTTTACCCGTTCTCTCCATATATCCCAAACTCTCTCTCACCTCTCTCACTTCCTCCTTCCCTCCTTATGTCTCCTAGTTTCTCTCTTTTACACATTCTCTCACTTTCTCCCTTCTACTCTCTCTCTCGACCTCTGCAACACCCTCTCTCTCTTTCTCTCTCAGTCTCTCACTCTCTTTCTCGATCTCTCTCACTCAATCTCTTGCTCTCCTTCCTTTTTTCCCTCTCACTACCCTCTCTTCTCTATTTTTTCTCTTTCATTACATTTTTTCTCACACTCCCTCCCTATAGCTCTCTTGTTCCCTGCTCACTATTTATCACATTCTCTAGCTCTTTATCTCTCTCTTCTCCGTCTCTCTCACACTCTCTCTCTCACACACACTCTCTTTCTTCTTCTCTCTTGTCCCTCACTCAATCCCTCTCTTATTTCTTCTTCTGACTCTATTTATCACTATTTATTCTATATCTTTCTTGTGCTCTCTTCTATTATTCTCTTTTCTATTACTTTCACACTCACACACTCACACTTTATCTCTCTTCCTCTTGTTCCCTCTTGTTCTTTCTCTCCTAGTCCCTCTCTTCATCACTATATCACTCTGACTCTTAACTTACCCTCTATCTTTCTCAATTTCTATTCTCACTCTCTCTCCTAATCTGTCTTTTATTTGTCTCTCTTACTTTTATTCCATTTACCATTTCCCTCCATATATCCCCAACACTCACTCACCCACTCCCACTTTCCTACTTCCCACCTTATGTCTCCCCCTTTCTCTCAGTCCACTTTCTCTTATACACACTCTCTCACTCTACCTCTACATCACCCTCGCTCTCTCTCAAAATCTCTCTCACTCATTATCATGCTCTCCTTCCCTTTGTCCCTCACTAACTCTCTCTTTCTCTGTTTGTTTCTCAATATCTTTCCTCTCTCTACTTGTCTGTCGCAATCTCTGTCTCTCAATCTTCACTCCCTCTCTCTATCTCTCTTTCTCGTTCTCTCCTCTCTCTCTCACTTTCTATTCTATCATTCTTTTTTTACTCTCTTGCTCTTCTCTTTCTTCCTCCCTCTTCGGTCACTCTCTCTTGTCTAATTGCTCAAACTTTTTTTCTTTATCCCTCACACACTCTATCTCTTGCTCTCCAACTTTTATCCTTCTCAATCCTTCTCTCTTCTCTCTCTCATTATTTCTCACTTTCTCTCCTACTTCTCTCTCTTTCTCTGTCTCCCTCTCTCTCCCTCTCTCTGTCACCCATTTCTCTCTCTCTTTACTTATTCCTATTCTCACTCTATACCTCATTATTTATATTTCTTTATTGCCCCCTCCCCCACTCTTTCTTTGATTATCTCACTCTTTATCTCTCTTTTCTCTCCCTCCCTCCCTCTCTCAGACACTCTCTCCCTTCCCACTCTGTTAATATTTTTTATTCACTTGTTTCTCACTCTCCTTCCGTCTCTTATATTATTTTCTCTCTCTCACTTTCTTTTCTCTTTCTCTCTGGATCTCTTTGACTCTCTAACTCTTATTCTCTTTAATGGTCTCAGTCCCTTCCTCTATCTTTCTCATTCCCTCAATCTTGTCCTCAATCTTGCCTTCTCTAACTCTTCTCTTTCCATCTCACACCTCATACACTCTCTCACTCTCTCTCAAACGCTCTTCCTCTCACCCTGAAAGGGATTGAGAGAGATAAACGTTGGAGTGAGAGAGAGAAAGTACGTGTGAGTGATTGGAGAAAGATAAAGTGGGAGAAGAGTAGGGGAGAAGTTGAGGGAGAATAAAGAGTGAGAGCGAGATTGTGATAGAGAGTGAGGAAGAGAATAGAGAGTGTGAAAGAGAAAAAGAGAGGGAGTAGAGTAAGAGTGAAGCCGAAGAGAGGGTGTATGCGTGAGAGTGAAATTAAATAGTGAGGAAGCGAGGAGGTGAGAGAGTGAAAAAGCGAGAGAGAAAGAGAGAAAAGAATAGAGATTTTGGAAAGGGAGGGCAAGGGAGAGTGAGCTAGAGATAGAAAAAGATAGAAAAATATGGATGGAGGGAGGGAGGGAGGGAAGGAGAGAAAGTAATAAATAATGAGTGAGAAGAGGGAGGGGTGTAGAGAGAAGAGAGAGATAAAGAGATGAAGAGAGAGATAGAGTGATGGATATAGAGATATAAAGGGTGAGTAAAGAGAGAGAAAAAAGAGTAAGGGAGAGCGAGAGAGCGAGAGAAAGAAACAAAAAGAGAGTGAGACAGTGAGAAAGGGAGAGAGCAAGAAAGGGAAGGAGAAAGAGGGTAATTATAAGGGAGAGAGTGAGAAAGGGGGAGATAGAGGGAGAGAGTGAGTAGTTGGAGATAGAGAAAGAGAGTGAGAAAGATTGAAGAGAGAGAGGGAGTGAGAGAGGGAGAAAGATAGAAAGATTTAAGAGAGAAAGATAAGAAGCGAGAGAGAAGGAGAGAGCAAAGGTAGTGAGTAAGATTGCGAACATGAGGGAGATTGAGAAATATTGAGTGAGAAGGAAGAAGGAAGGACAGAGACAGGAGGGGAGAGGGAGAGAGAGGAAGAGATTAGATAGAGAGAGTGGGAGAGAGGGAAGAGGGACGGAGAGAATGAGAGAGAGGATGACAGAGAGAGTGAGTGAATGGGAGAGGGAAGAGGGGCGGAGAGAATGAGAGAGAGGATGACAGAGAGAGTGAGTGAATGGGAGAGGAAGAGTGAGAGAAATAGAGAAAAGGGAAAGTGAGATAAGAGAGAAAGAGATAGGGAATGAGAGAGAGAGCATTGGGGATAACAAATGGGAGGGAGAGGGAGTGAAGGAGTGAGTGCAACAGAAGCGAGAGAGAATAAGATAGGGAGGGAGCAAGAAAGAGAGGAAAGTGGGGACTGAAAGAGGGAGGGATCGAGGAGGAAAGTGGGTTCCATGAAAGAAAATATGAAATAGTAAGATGGATATGAGGGGAGAGAGCACGATGCGAGAGAAACTGCAAGAGAGAGTGTGAGGGAGGGACAGTGAGATTGAGAGTGAGTGATTGAGGGAGAGAAAGGGTAAGCAAACAGAGAGAAGTGTGGGCGATAGAAGAAAGAGCAAGAGAGAGACAGAGAGGGAGAGAAAGAGAGCAAGAAAACAATAAAGAGAGATTAAATAGAGAGTGAGAGAGATAGAGAGAGCAGAGAGGGAGTGAAGCTAGGGATTGAAGAGTGAGCGGGAGGGAGAGAATGAGAGAGGGTGAGAAAGAAATATAGAGAGAACATAGACTCAGTGAAGATAGAGTAAAAGATAGTGAGTGAGAGGTATAGAGAGGGAGATGTAGACGTGATTTTGGGATAGCTCGAAGGCCGAGAATGATAGAGAGGAAGACTAAATTAATGAAAGTGGGAAAGAGGGACGGAAAGAGGGAGGGAGGAAGAGATTGTGAGAACGTTGGAGAGAAAGAGTGAGTTAAGTGATAAGAGCGAGTGATAAAAGAGGACAAGTGTGTGTGTGCATGAGAGAGATAAAGAGAGAGAGAGAGAAATAAAGAAAAAAATGCGATAAAAAATAGAGTGGGGATAGAGTGAGGCAGTGAGAGAGATTGAAGAGTGAAGGAGTGACAGAGGAAGAAAGGTGAGAGAGAAGAGAGAGAAATGGAAGATATAGAGAGAAAGTGAGAGTGAGGGAGAGAGGGGTAGAGAATGAGATTAGTAGGAGATAGAGTGGGGATGAATTGGGAGAGAGTGAGGGAGAGCGGGATAGTGTCTGTGAAAGAGAGAAAGAAAGAGCGAGAGGGAGATAGAGAGAGGGATGGAGGGAGGGAAAGAAGAGAGAGAAAGAGACACTGGGAGGGATGGAAGCAATAGAGAGGGGGAGAGAGAGAGTGGGGCATAGAGGGAGAGAAAGATTGAGATGAAAGAGAGAAGAGAAGGCAACAATGAAAAGGACAAAAGAGGCATAAGATAGAAGAAGAGAATAGAATGCAAGAAAGAGAAAGCAAGAGAAAGAGAATAATATGGATGGGGATAAAGAGAAGAGAAAAAGATGCAGCAATGGAGAGAGAGGATGAGTGCGAGAGGAGTAGGAGTGTAATAGAGAGCGAGATGGAGATCTAGAAAAGGAGCTTAAGAGGGCTTGAGGGAGGGAGATTGAAAGAGAAGAATGAGAGAGTGTATGAGTGTGTGTGAGTGCTCAAGAGAGAGTGTGACGATAAGGAGAGAGATGGGCGAGCTACATAAGGGAGACCTAGAGAGGGCATGAATCAGGGAGTGAGAAAGAAAGAGGGAGAGAGAGAGGGATTAAGAGAAGGAGAGTGGGATAATGAAAGATATCTATAGAGGAAGAGGAAAAAAGTGTGTGAGAGAGAAGCGGGTGTAAAAGATGGAATGAGAGAGAGGCAAAAAAGAGAAAATGAGATATTAGGAGAGTGGGAAGGGAGAGAGAGTATGAGGGATGAAGGGAGGGAAACAAAGAAGAGAGAGATAGGAAGCTAGAGAATTAGAGAGAAGTGAGCAAGGTGGTAAGATTGATATATAGGGAGAGAAGGAGAAAGGGTTGGGACGATGGGAGGCTGAGTAAAGAAAAGAGAGTGAGAGATAAGGTTGAGACAAAAGGAGGGAGGGAATTAAAGAGGGAAGGAGGAAGGAAGAGAGAAAGAGAGATAAAGGGTGAAATAATTAAAGAAAGAAGAGAGGGGAATTGAGAGAGGCAAAACTTACAGAGAGAATGTGTGTGTGAGAGATAGGGATAAAGAAAGAGAGAAGACAGAGTGAATGAGGAGAGATCATAAGAGAGAAGTGCAAGAGTAAGAAAAAAATAGAAAGTGAGAGAGAGATAGAGCGAGGAAGAGAGAAATTTAAGAGTGAGGGATTGAGACAAAGAGAGAGAGATAGATACAAATATAGGGAAAAGAGAGTAAGGAAAAATAGAGTAAGACAAGGTGAACCAGAGGGAGAGAGGGAAGGAGAACTAGAGAACGAGTGAGAGAGAGAGATCTTGAGAGAGAGCAAGAAAGAATGAGAGAGAGAGGGAGAGAGTGTGTTAAAGAGTGAGGTGAGAGACAGAGACGGAGAGGAAAGGATGGAATTGAGTGGGAGAGGGAGAGAGTGAGACAGAGGGAGAGAGTGGGAGGGAAAGAGAGGGGTGAGAGACAGAGAGAGTGAGGAAAGAAGGGAATTGAGAGGGGAGGGAGAGGGAGAGAGAGTGGGGGTTTTATGGAGAGAAAGAGTGAAAGGAGAAAGAGAGAAGAGAAATCAGTAAAAGAGACATAAGGAGAGAGAGAGAAGGAACAAAGAAAGAGAAAGGAGAGCGACAGATTAAGAGTGAGAGTGATATCATGATGATGAGTGGGATTGAGAGAGAGAGAGTGAGAGAGGTTGTGTGTGTGAGAGTGATTGCAATGGAAAAGAGTGCTATATAAATGAGAGCAAGAATACTCTATAAAGAGCGAAAAAGAGAGAAAGTGATAAAGAGAGATAGAGGGAGGGAGTGAGATGGATTGAAGAGTGTGGGAGTGAGAGAGGAAAAAAGGGTGAGAGAGAAGGGAGAGAGATGGAAGATGCAGAGAGAAAGTGAGAGTGAGGGAGAGAGGGGGTAGAGATAGAGATTTAGTGGGAGTGAGACGGGGCATGAATTGGAAGGGAGTGAGAGGGAGATAGAGAGAGGGAGGGAGGGATGGAGGGAGAGAAGAGAGAGAAAGAGACCGTGGGAGGGATGGAAGCAATAGAGAGGGAGAGAGAAAGAGTGGGGATAGAGGGAGAGAAAGATTGATATGAAAGAGAGAAATGAGAGCAACAATGAAAAGGGCAAAAGAGAGCATAAGATAGAAAAATAAAATAGAGTGCAGAAAGAGAGAGAACGGGTAAAGGAATAAAGGGATTGGGATAGAGAGAAGAGAAAAAAATGCAACAATGGAGAGAGAATGAAGTGCAAGAGAATGAGCAAGATTGTAAGAGAGAGCGAGATAAAGATCTAGAAATGGAGCTTAAGAGGGTGAGAGGGAGGGAGATTGAAAGAGAGAGAATGAGAGAGTGTATGAGTGTTTGTGAGTGCTCCAGTTAGAGAGAGTGAGTGATAAGGAGAGAGAAGGGCAAGCTATAAAAGAGAGACTTAGAGAGGGTAAGAATCAAGGAGTGAGAAAGGAAGAGATAGAGAGAGAGATAAAGAGAAGGACAGTGGGAGAGTGAAAGAGATCTTATAGAGCGGGAGGAAAAGAGCGAGAAAGAGAGAAGAAGATATAAAAGATGGAATGAGAGAGGCAAAAGATAGAAAACGAGATATTAGGAGAATGGAAAGGGAGAGAGTGTGAGGGAGGAAGGGAGGGAGACAATGAAGAGAGAGATAGAGAGCTAGAGAAGAGAGATAGTGACCGAGGTGGTAAGATAGATATATAGGGAGAGAAGGAGAAAAAGCTGAGACAAAAAGAGGCAGAGTAAGGAGAAGAGAGTGAGAGATAAGGTTGAGACAAAGGGAGAGAGTGAGTTAAAGAGTGAGGGAGGAAGGGATAAAGAAAGAGGGACAAAGGGTGAAACATTGAGAGAAAGAAGAGAGGGGGATTGAGAGAGGCAAAACATGGAGAGAGAGAGACAGAGATTGTGTGTGAGAGATGAGGACAAAGAAAGAGAGAAAGCAGAGTGATTGAGGAGAGATCATAAGAGAAAAGAGCAGAGTAAGGAAAAAAGAATAGAGAGTGAGAGAGAGATAAAGCGAGGGAGAGAGAAATTTAAGAGTGAGGGATTGAGGAAAAGAGAGAGATAGCTATATAGAAATAATGGGAAAAGGGAGTGAGGAAAAATAGAGTAAAACAAGGTGAGTCAGAAGAAGAGAGGGAAGGAGAGCTAGAGAACGAGTGAGAGAGAGAGAGATCGTGAAAGAGAGCAAGAATAATTGAGATGGAGAGGGAGAAGGAAAGGGTGAGAGGGAGGAAGGGATAGAGCGTGTGAAAGAGAGGTGAGAGATAGAGAGACAAAGAGGAAAGGAGGAAATTGAGAGGGAGAGGGAGAGGGAGAGAGTGAGAGGGAGGGAGAGAGTGTGTGAAAGAGGGAGGTGAGAGACAGAGAGATAGAGAGGAAAGGAGAGAATTGAGAGGGAGATAGAGAGAGAGTGGGGGATATATGGAGAGAAAGAGTGAAACGATAGAGAGAGAAGATAGATCAATAAAAGAGACATAAGGAGAGAGAGAGAGAAGGAACAAAGAAAGAGAAAGGAGGGGGCAGATTAAGAGTGAGAGTGATATGAAGATGATGATGGTAGTGAGAAAGAATAAGAGAGGGTGTGTGTGTGTGGGTGGGTGGGTGATTGTAATGGAAATGAGAGTAATAAAAATGAGAGAAAGAAAGATAAGGAATAAAGAGTGTACAATAGAGAAGGGGAGTGAGAGAGATTGAAGAGAGCGAGTGATAGAGGAGAGTGAGAGAAGTAGAGAGAGAATAATAGAGAAATTTAGATATAGAGGGATAAAATGAGAACAAAAGTAAGGAAAGAGAGTGAGAGATAGGCATAACAAAGAGAGGGAGGGAGAGAGGGAGAGGGAGAGAGAGTGTGAAGTGTGAGAGAAAGTGAGAAATAATGAGTGAGGGAAGATAGAAGGATTGAAAAAGATAAAAGTTGGAGAGCGAGAGATATAGTGTGTTTGTGGGATAAGGAAGAAAAGTATTGAGCAAAGAAAGAAGAGAGTGACTGAAGAGAGAGAAAGAGAGAGAAGAGTAAGAGTGTGAGCTGGGAAGATAGAATAGAGAGTGAGTGAGAGAGAGGTAGAGAGTGAGAGAGAAAAATAAAGGGAGTGAGAGTGATTGAAGAGTAAAAGATTGAGAGAGAAATTGCTAGAGACAAATAGAGAGAATGAGATTGCAAAAAATATAGAAAAAAGAGGGTTAGTGAGAGGGACATAGGGAAGAAGAGCGGGAGATTGTGAGAGATAGATAGAGAGAGAGATTGAGGGATCGAGTGGAAGGGAGAGAGTGAGAGTGTGTGTGGAAGAGATTGGACAGAGAAAGAGCGAGACATAAGGAGGAAGGAGGAATGTGAGAGACAGTGAGAGATGGATATAGGAAGATACAGGAAGATAAAGAAGATGAGGGGAGGGAGATAAATGTGAGTAAAGTGAGAGAAAAGAGAGAAAAGGGGATGTGGGGAGGGTGAGAGAGAGAGAGAGAGAAGAGACCAATTGAGAAAGAGAGGGAAGGAAGGAGAGCGAGAGATAAGGTGAGGGATGGAGGGAAAAAAGAGCGTGTAAAGAGAGGGAAGACAGAGCAATTGAAGATATTGCAAGAGATAGACGAAGAGAGAGAGCAAGAGAGAGAAGTAAGCAATAAAGAGAGATGAAATGAGGGTGAGAGAGTGACACAGATGAAGAGTGGGAGTGAATTAGGAGAGAGAGGGAGGGAAGGAGTGGAAGGGTTAAAGAGAGACTGAGAGGGAGAGAGTGTGAGAGAGAAGAGGGACTAAAAAAAGATAAAGCAATATATAGCCAGTGAGAGGTGGAGAGAGAAAGATGTAGTGGGAGATATGCAGAGAGAGGGAGGGTGAGAGGGAGATAGAGTGAATTAATAAAAAAGGCAGAGAGTAAGAGTGATCAAAGAGGGAGAAGAGAGGAAGATAGGAAAGAGAGAAAGAGAGAGAGACTAATAAAAGAGAGCAAGAGGGAGAGGGGCAAAACAGAGCAAAGAAATAACAGAGAGATGAAATAGAGAAGGAGAGAAAGAGCAAGATATGGAGTGAAGATAAGGATTGAAGAGTGAGTGGGAGGGAGAGAGGGTAAGGTAGAAATAGAAAAAGAAAAGAGACTCAGGGAAGAAGAGCAAAAGATAATGAGTGAAAGGTAAGAGAGGGGGTTGTAGAGGGAGGTATGGAGAGAGGGAGGGAGATAGAAAATAAAGAGAAAGTGAGTGAGCGTGGGAGTGAGAGAGAAAGATATATAAAGAAAGAAAGAGAGAGAGAGAGAGAGAGTGTGTGTGTGTGTGAGAGAGAGAAGTGTAAGGTTCAGAGAGTGAGATATATGGAGAAAGAAGGAGAGGCAAGTGAGGGAGTGAAAGAGGGAAGGGAAAAGAGGAAGGTATGTGTGAGAGAAGGTGAGAAAAAATGAAAGAGAAGAGGTAGAGGGAAAGATAGAGAGAGTTGAGATTGGGATTCGAAGAGAAAAGTATGGAGAGAGAGAGATTGAGGGATAGAGTGGGAGAAAGAGAGAATAAAAGGAAACAAAAGAGAGAAAGACTGAGAAAAAGAGATATAATAAAGAGTGAGAGCATGAGTTGTGAGAAGGAAAAGAGGGAGAGATTATGAGATTTGAGGGTTAGAGTGAGAGAAAGAGGGAGAATAATGGGTAACATAAAAGAGCAAAATACAGAGAAAGAGAGATTATACAATGTGTGAGAGAGAGCATGAGTGCTGAAGAGAAAGAAGAAAGAACGAAAGAAAAAGAGCGAAAGGGGAGCAGGAGAGAGATGTTGTGAGAAAGTGATAGTAATGAAGGGTTAGATTAAGAGAGAGCGAGATAATAGATATATAAATTGGTAGATAGAGAAATAGATAGAGATAGGAGCATGAGATTGAATGAGATTGAGAGAAAATAAGATAGTGAGAAAGAAATGGAGAGTGGGAGAGAAAAGAGCGAGAGAGATCGAGAAAGAGAGCTTAAGAGGGTTAGATTAAGATAGGGAAAGCGTAAGGATGTATGTGTTTGAGAGAAAGGGAGAGAGGGGAAGGGATGAAGAGTGACAATGAAATTGGAGAGAGAGGTAAGGGGTGCAAGGGAGAACGAAAGCACGAGAGAGAAAGAGAGAGGGTAGGGAGAACATAAGAGTGAGAATGAAATTGAAGAGAAAGAGAAGAGAAAAATAGAGAGAAGAGAGAAGAGTGAGAGAAGAGGGACTCAAGATCGAGCAACATATAATGAGCGAGAGATGGAGAAAGGAAGATGTTGAGGGAGATATGTTGAGAGAGAGTTTGAGAGAGTGAAGTAATGAAAGTGATAAGAAAGAGAGATAAAAAGAGAGAGTAAGAGTGTGTTGCATGTATAGATGAAATAAAAGTGATAAGAACATAGAGAAAAGAGTGAGAGAGGGAGAGAGTGAGAAAAGAGAGAGTGTGTTAGGAGTGAAGAGTGTGGAAGCAAGAGAGGTGTAGGGAGTATGGAAGAAGTGAGTGTGAGGGAAGATTTAAAAAGAGTGGGAGCGAGTGAAAGAGCGGGGGTCGAACATGAGATTGAAAGAGAGCGTATGAAGAGGAAGTGAGTGAGAGGGAGAGAGGGAGAGAGTGCGCATGTAAGAGAGAGCGAACGAGAGAGGAAGGGAGGCAAGGATGCAGCTGAGAGGGGGAGAGAGGGTGATAAAGATATGGCGAGAATACATAATAAATGAGAGTGAACATGGAGCGAGAAAGAGAGTGGGAGGAGGGAGTAAAAGTGTCAGTGAAATGGAAAAGAGAGAAAGCGAGAAAGTGTTAAAGAGAAATAAAGAACGAGCGAGGGAAGAGAGAACATGAGAGAGGGAGAGAGTGAACGAGTGAGAAAGCAAGGAAGACAGAGAGATAAGGAGAGTGAAGAAAGGGAAGGATGTTGGGTGTCAAAGAGGGAGGGAGAGTGAAAGAGAAGTAGTGAGGGATAAAATGTGTCAAGAGAGAGAGATAGAAGAGAGAGTGAGAGGGAGATAAAGAGGGATCAAATGGAGAGTGTGAGAGAAAGAGCAGGATGAGTGAGTGAGAAAGAGAGATAGAGCGAGGGAGTGAGATGGATTAAAGAGAGAGTAGTAGAGAGAAAGTGAAAAGGAAATAAAGAGAGAAGAGAGACTGAGGGAAGATTGAGTAACTGAGAGTGAGTGAGAGGTA
>JAKZJZ010002375.1:0-17246 GCA_022702705.1 Papilionanthe hookeriana x Papilionanthe teres
GTAATATTTAACAAATTAGCTAAACATAACATGAAACTTGCTCGTGGATTCAATAGGAGAGGAAATAATTCTATCAATATACTCGAACAAGCTATCCAATCAGCAAAAATACAGACTAAAGCAAACATATAATCGAAAGGCATAGACAATATATTACATGTTGCTGTCACATTCTATGAAATGTGATTATAGAATGACTTGGCAGATAAATATGAAGAGGAGATGATTCATGAAGATCCACAAGAACCCTTCAAGGCCAACTTAAATTTGCTCAAGAAAGCAACTGATCGTTTGGGTCATTGGGCACTTGCTACGACCTAGGGAGGACTCTACCCTAGATTTCAACAATTGGCGTGAGCATATAAACGTTCTAACTCAACTTATAATACCGCCCCATGGTTTTCTTGCAAAACATGCACAAACTTCTACTTTTTACTTGCCCGGAGATACTATCCAAAAATTCTCTAGCAAGTCGACGACTCGGTAACTCCTTTCAAAAAGGAGCTCCAATAGTTAGTTATTCACATGTAATTTTCCATATATGTTTCACTAATTTGTTAGCTACAAGCGTTCATGTCTCACGTAAATACTAATAAATTTTAATGTTGTCTAGCCCTTTATACAAAACAAAAAAATTAATATATATATGTTGAAGCTAAGATAATGTTTACAAACATGCCCTTGGGTAAGCAAACCACCCAAAGGACCAAAAGGAAAACCAGAACTAAAGATGTTCAAGATACCTATATAGTGGACTAAGCATAAAAACATAATACCAAAGGAAATGGACCACCATTCAAAAACAGAGAACCCAAGAGAGCCATCCAGAATCTGCTCAGAAGAGGGAAGTTGTGGCAGCAGGAGGAACACTGATTTCAGGTAATGTGTTATGCTCAATTCTGAAATGGGGGGAGATTAAATTGTCCCCATTGATTAAGTAGGTGAGTTCCCAGGAGGGGTGATTTGAAACAAGAACAGTAGGTGATTCTGCACCTTTGTTGGCCAACCAGTGAGCTGGTTTATTTGCCTCCCTGTAGTTAAAAGAAAATTTGGTCTGTGGATACTTCAGGGTTTGGATAAGTTGTAGCCAGTAATTATGATGCCGGGTAGTGTGGAAACCATTATTAAGACTAAGGATCAGTTCATTAGAGTCCACCTCTAACCAGATATTTGACCAGCCAGCTTTCCTGGCTAACTGAATTGCCCACAGCACAACAATAAGCCCAGCCTCAAAGGCATCCTGGGCAGCAACAGGACCATGAAAAAATAATAGACACTTGCCTTAGTGTTTCGAAAGATAACCCCCACACCAGCACAACCCTTGGAGTAACTACCATCAGTATTGACTTTTATGGTGTTGCTAGGAGGTGGAAGCCATCTGACAATTCTAATGAAAGGTTGCGATGCAGTGGGTGATAAGGTCATCTTTAGAATATTTGGGAACTTCTTATATGTAATAATTTTGCTAATATAAGATCTGCAATTTCTCACCACATTAGTTACAGCAGCTGGAGTGTTATCAAATTTAGATTGGTTTCTGGCCATCCAAATAAACCACATGACTATAAAGTGAATGGAGTTGAAATAGTGGTTATTCCTCACCTGCCAGCAATTATGGAACTGATCCCAGTGAAGAACACAACCCTTACACAAGTGAGAGCTAAGTTCATTCCACACATTCTGGGAAAAATTACATCTGAAAAATAAGTGAGTTAGAGTCTCCTCCTGTTGGTGGCACAAAGCACATTTGGATGGCCCTCTCAGCCCTTTTAATTTGAGTATGTTATCAGTTGGAATAATTCTGTGCAGAGCTCTCCAGGAAAGGAAGGACATGGAAGGGGACAAAAACTTATTCCAAATAGCCTTTCCCCAAGGTACAGAGGGCCATTGGAAAGTTTTCCTATAAATGGCTTGAGTAATACTTTGATACTTATGGTTTTCCAGCATTATGTTGTCAGGTCTCCCTCTAGTAAACTTAACAGTAGAAATTTGGATGGCTGAGTGGTCTTGTAGAATAGCTCTGAGGTGAGGAAGAGACCAGCTAAAACCATCCCAGAAGTCAACCACCTTTAAAGTGTGATCAACCTGGGGCACTTTTGGGATTAACCAATCCTTGGGGCACCAATTGTCAAGCCAGAAGTTAATCTCCCCATTTCCCAAATTCCAGATGAAATGATTTTCAGCCTCCTGTCTAGCTTTTAACATTCTCACCCAAATTTTGGAGTCCCCCATTCTCCTTAAAGCAAGGGAAGGATGGATGTGCCTGCAATATTTCCCTTGCAAGAATTTTGCCCACAGAGAATTCTGTGCTCTGAAGTGAATCCACAATTTGTAGAAGTTACTCTTCTGTAGCTGATTAAGCCCTTTGAAACCCAAGACACCAGCCTCAGTGGGTTTAGTAGCTTTCTACCAGAAAGTCCAATGTAGCTGATGTCTCTGACCAGACCAAAGGAAGCTATTGAAGGCTCTTTCAATTTGCAGCTGAGTGCTCTTTTTCAGTGGGGTGACTTGTAGCAAATAAGATGGAAAAGATGTGAGTATGCTCTTTAATAAGGTTATTCTGCCACCATTAGATAAGAAAGAGTTAGTCCAACAATTTAATTTAGAATTAATCTTGTCCAAAATCTCATCAAATTTAATTTGCTTAGCCATTCCTAAGGTAAGAAAAACTCCCAAGTATTTGATAGGAAGTGAAGTAGAAGAGAATCCAGTAAACTCTAATATCCAGTGCTTGATGTTGGTTGGGACATGTTTAGAAAAAACCATTTGGCATTTGCCTGGGTTAAAAGACAGACCTGATTGAGCCTGGAAGGAATCCAGACAATGTTTTAACTTCTTTACAGCAGTCTTATGAGCCTTGGAGTAGATCATTATATCATCTGCAAACATAAGGTGAGAAATAACAATATTGGATCTGTGATGATACCTGGTATAGTTTTGATGAAGAGTATCTCTATCAAGCATTCTGGAGAGGTAATCCAATGAAAGGATGAAAATTGTGGGAGATAACGGGTCTCCTTGTTAGAGCCCCCTAGAAGCTCTGAAAAGGCCCCAGGCTTGGCCATTAATCAGAATAAAGTGCTCATTTGACTCTAACCATCTTTTGATAAGATTGCAAAACTTTGAATTAAAGCCTCTAGCATTGAGGACTTCCATAATGAAATCCAAATTAATAGTGTCATAGGCCTTTTGAATGTCCAGTTTGTAAATAACATTGCCCCCCTCTTTGCACCTTATCCAGATCCTGGAGGAGTTCTTGTGCCAGTAAAATGTTATCATTGATGTATTGATCGCTGAAAATTTTATTAAGAAATTCATACCTATTTTTGATGAAATTGCACTTTAAAGAAGGGTATTCTCTTTATTTTATTGCAGGAATGAAGAATTTAGGTGATAAAAGCAAAAATCATAAAAATGAGCAAATTTGGAGCAAAATCATGCAATTTGTGCTGAGTCGCCGACGGCGAGATCGAGCCCGCCGACGGCGAGGTTACGAGAAGAAAATTCTGAAGAATTTATAACTGTCTCGCTGACAGCGAGCCCGAGCCCGCTGACAGCGAGCTAGAGCGGTTGAAGATCTTCTAGAAGCCTCGCCGACAGCGAGGTAGTTCGTCGCCGACGGCGAGCTAGTTCAAATGGTGCAGATACATTGAACCTGGACACTTTTTGAAATGATGCTTACACACCTCTTGGTCCTTTGCTCACCTCTATATATAGAAGCCGAAATTAAGTCTTTTGTGTGTTAATTGGTGTTACTTTTGTGTTATTTAGTGTTAATTTGTGTGCAGTCTTTGTGTTCTAAGTCCAAACTTTTGTGTTCTAAGTGTTATAAGTGAGTTAATTTGAGTCTTTAGTGAGTATTGAGTGAGTTAGTGAGTTTTTAGTGAGCTTTGCTGTACTGGAAGGAAGAGTCAAAGGAACTGCGAGGAGTCTGCTTGGGGATAAATTAAGATAAGTATTTGTATTTATTGTTTTTAACTTTAAATGAAATCCATGCTTAGTTTAGTTTATTTAGTCTTTCTCCCTGTTTATGAAATTAAGTGACTTGATGAAATTAAAATAAAGATACTTATATATATTAATAAATTGTGATAATTTTTACTTAAAACTTAATTTACTTTTCAAACTGGCCATTTGATTTGTTAAAATATGTTGATTATCAACTATAGTAAAAATTACATCTGATATTCGGGGAAATTCAAAAGCCTTGGAAGGAGGGTGCAAATAAATAGGGAAATAATATCATCTGGGCGTAGAATTGAGCATTTTAGTGTGACGTGACTAAAATATTCAATTCGGTCCTATTGTTTGAGAGCTAAAGTGTAGATGTTAGCCCTCGGGCGAGGGAACGTGGGAGCTACGAAGTGGCGGTCGGTATCCTCCCGGCACTAGCACGATTCGGTAATCAAACATAGGATTAGTCAATATTCTTTACACTGGACCAAAGGGTAAAGAATAGGAATGCTCCTATTTGTCACAATACCTTAACATTAACTATTTAAATTCATCAATCATTTAAATTTCTAAACAAGGGGAAAGATACTTTTTACGAATAGTTAAGACTTATTTAGCAATTAGTTTTATTTCCTGCCCTTGCAATTAGTATTAATTTTCTTCTTAGTTAATTTATCTAATTAAAATACTTAGTTTACTTTATTGCGCTTAAATTCAGAATTCTAAATTTCCGTATATTATTATTATTATCATTATTATTATTATTTTAAAATTAAGTTGTTATTTAATTTTCTCTTTCCCCGTGGGATCGATAACCGAGACTCTACTGAGAGCCTCGTATTACTTGATATGATACGTATACTTGCGTAGCATCCACAACATAAACAATTACTATACATATAATATAGCGGGGTCAAGTTTTTGGCTTCGTCGCAATCAAATTAAAATATCATAATATAAAATTTGTGGGTCAAGTTTTTAGCGCCGTTGCCGGGGAAAGTAAGAAAAATTTACTAAAGTAACGGACTATTTTAAAATAATCATAATAAATAAATTAATATCTATTCTAAAATTGTATGCGCAAATTTGGAAACGAAAATTTAATACTTTACGATTCTGAATTAGAGCGTACAATTAAAAGAATTAGACAACAAAAGAAACAAACTATAAATTTAACACAAATGGCGAATATTCTTGAAATTGAAAATATGAACCAACAAAGACCATTAAGAGATTATGCCAACCCTACATCAGATGAAATTCATTTAACTATTCAAAACCCTGATGTAGTTGCTAATTCATTTGAACTTAAACCTGCAATTATCCAAATGGTACAAAACAATCAATTTAGTGGTTCACCTACTGAAGATCCTAACTTACATCTTGCTAGTTTTCTAGAACTTTGTGCTACTTTTAAATATCAAGGAGTATCTGACGATGCTATAAGACTTAGACTCTTCCTTTTTCATTAAGGGATAAGGCTAAAATATGGTTGAATTCGTTAGCACCTGGATCTATTAAAACTTGGGGAGAATTATCACAAAAATTTCTATCCAAATATTTTCCACCATCTAAAACTGCTAAGTTTAGAAATGATATAACTTCTTTTTGTCAGATAGATGGAGAATCAATTTATGAATCTTGGGAGAGATTTAAGGAACTTAGGAAATGCCCACATCATGCGCTACCAGATTTGCTGATTATTCAAACCTTTTATAATGGATTAGTGGGATCTTTAAGATCAATCATCTATCGTTCATTGTTGGAGGTTCATTAATGTCTAAACCATTTGATGAAGCTTATGCACTAATCGAAGAAATGACAACAAATAATTTCCAATGGCCTGCAGATAGAGTAAATCGGAAAAAAATAGCCAGCATTCATGAAAACGATGCAATATCTATGTTAGCTTCTCAAATTGCTACTATATCTAAGAAATTAGATCATTTTGGAATGAACTACTCTCCTACTTTAGAAGAAAACTCATCTGGACAAATCATAGAATCTCAATCTAATTATGAAACTTTAAATGCTATTAATAATAGAACTAATAACCCTTATTCAAACTATTATAATCCTGGTTGGAAAACTCATCCAAATTTTAATTGGAATAACACATCTAATCAACAATGAATGAATCAACCTAATCAAGAAAATCCAAACTATAAACCTAATTACCCACCTGGATTTAATAACAATAATTCACAATTCTAAGATAAGAAATTATCTATGGATGAATTAATTTTGAATATGGGTCATCAACTACAAAATCAAGGAAATCAACTACAAATTCAAGGAAATCAATTACAAATTCAAGGAACATCTATTAAAAATATCGAAACTCAACTTGGACATATTGCTACTCGCGCTAAATAATAGAATACCGGAACTTTTCCTAGTAATGTGGAAATAAATCCTAAAGATCAAGGAAAAGAACAAATTAAAGCAATACAACTAAGGAGTGGAAAAGAACTAGAACCTCAAATTCAAAAAGAACTTAAAAGCCAAAATGAGGAAGTGGAAATTGAAAAGGAAACAATTCAACAAGATTCGAACTTGGAACATCCTTTAATACCTATGAAAATTTCTGTTGAAACACCTCCACCACCATTTCCTCAACGACTGGAAAAGCTATGATTGATGTTCAGAAATGAGAATTAACTATGAGAGTAAATGACCAAAAAGTTACCTTTAATATTACAAAATCAATGAAATATCCTGCGCTAGAAAAAGATGATGAATGTTTTCGGATGGAAATACTTGAACAATTACAATGCGAACATTTTAAGGAATATTACGAAGATAATTTAGAAAAAGAAAACACTGAATTAATTGAAGATAATAATGAAGAATTAGATTATATTCAGGAAAGATTTGAATTTCTGGATAATACTGAAAACACTGATAAGAATATAGTTCCATCAGTTATTAAACCTCCTAAACTTGAGCTAAAAATATTACCTGATCATTTGAAATATGCTTATTTAGGTAATTCTTCAACTTTACCAGTTATTATTTCATCTGTATTAAACGAATCTCAAGAACAAAAACTTTTAGAAACTTTAAAAAAATACAAGAAAAATTTTGGTTGGACTTTAGCAGATATTAAAGGAATTAGTCCTTCAATCTGTATGCATAGAATTATTTTAGATGATGAACATAAACCTAAAGCAGATCCCTAAAGGAGATTAAACCCAATAATGAAAGAAGTAGTTAAGAAAGAAATTTTAAAATGGTTAGATAATGGTATTATATATCCTATTTCTGACAATGCTTGGGTAAGCCCAATTCACTGTGTTCCTAAGAAGGGAGGAGTGACCGTCACTGCCAATGAAAATAACGATCTTATTCCTATAAGACAAGTTACTGGTTGGCGTATATGTATTGATTATAGGAAATTAAATACCGCCACCAGGAAAGATCACTTCCCTTTACCATTTCTAGACCAGATGTTATATAGATTAGACGGACGTAAGTATTTTTGTTTTCTAGATGGATATACCGGTTATCATCAAATACAAATTGCTCCTGAGGATCAAGAGAAAACTACATTTACTAGTCCTTGTGGAACTTTCGCTTTTCGAAGAATGCCTTTTGGATTATGTTATGCACCAGCAACATTCCAGAGATGTATGATGTTTATATTTAGTAAGTTAATTGACAATGGAATAAAAGTATTTATGGATGATTTCTCTGTATTTGGAACATCATTTGACACATGCTTAACTCATCTTAAAAAAGTATTAGAAGTATGTGAGAAAACAAATTTAGTTCTAAATTGGGAGAAATGTCGATTTATGGTTCGTGGGCGGCATTGTATTAGGACATAAAATTTCAGAAAAAGGCATGGAAGTGGACCCTGCAAAAATTCAAGTTATAGCTAAATTACCACCTCCAACTACGGTAAAAGGGGTAAGAAGTTTTCTTGGACATGCTGGATTCTACAGATGCTATATAAAAGATTTTTCAAAAATTACTAAACCTCTATGCCAACTTCTCGAAAGGACAAGAAATTTGAATTTACAATCGAATGCCTGAATGCTTTTGAACTCTTAAAAGAAAAATTAATTACAGCACCTATAATAGTTTCACCTAACTGGGAGAAACCATTTGAGCTTATGTGTGATGCTAGTGATTATGCTGTAGGAGCAGTTCTTGGGCAAAGATTTGAAAAGATTTTAAAGTTATATACTATGCTAGTAAAACTCTAAATGATGCTTGAAATAAATTATACGATTACTGAGAAAGAGAATTATTAGCAGTAGTGTATGGTTTTAATAAATTTAGACCTTATCTGATTGGAACAAAATGTATCGTGCATACTGATCATTCTGCTATAAAATATTTAATGCAAAAGAAAGATTCCAAACCAAGATTAATTAGATGGATGCTATCAATGCAAGAATTCGATTTTGAGATCGTTAATAAGAAAGGAACTGATAATCAAATTGCGGATCATTTATCAAGATTAGAAAATCATGAATTATCCGATATTGAAAATGAAATTATAGACATGATTTTCCGATGAACAACTATATAATATCAATGAGTGGAAAATACCATTGTATGCTGATATAGTAAACTATATAGTTAGTAATATTTTACCACCTATGTTAACTTTGCAACAAAAAAAAAAATTCATCCATGATACGAAAACTTATTTTTGGGATGAACCATATTTATATAAGCAATGTAAGGATTTAATTATTAGAAGATGTGTACCTTATGAAGAAACTGAACCAATTATTCAAAAATGTCATGATTCTGATTTTGGAGGACATTTTGGGACTGATAAAACTGCTTATAAAATTCTACAATCTGGATTTTACTGGCCAACTCTATTTAGAGATGTATACAGATATATTAAAACTCGTGATAAATGCCAAAGAGTAGGAAATATATCTAGAAGAAACGAAATGCCTCTAAATTTTATATTAGAAGTTGAAATTTTTGATGTTTGGGGATTAGATTTTATGGGACCTTTTATTCCTTCGCTTGCAAACTCATATATATTAGTAGCTGTTGATTATGTTTCCAAATGGATTGAGGCACAAGCTTTACCTAGATGTGATGTTAAGAGTGTTTCAAAATTTTTGATGAAAAATATTTTTACTAGATTTGGAATGCCGAGAGTGATTATCACTGAAGGAGGAACTCATTTTAGAAATAAATACATTCACAAACTAGTGGAAAAATACAATATTACTCATAAGATATCCACTGCTTATCATCCACAGACTAGCGGATTAGCTGAAGTATCTGTACGACTTATTTTTAGGTTGTGTTGTATTTTGAAAAGGGGTCGCCAACAGAAATTGTCGGCGAATTTCTAATTTAATTTAAATAAATAATTTGAAAAGTTGTATTTGATTTTAAAAATAATTTTTAAATTTGAAGATTTTGAGATATGAAATCAAACCGATCTCACATCCCAAATAGTTTATATAAACGAGCACCGTACCACAAACCGTGTATCTATCCCAAAGAATAGACACACTGCTTGACGATGGGGCTCGATTAAATAAACTAAAAGATTTGTGACATCGGTTTGGTCCGCGAACCAATTTTATAAGCCGATAAATTCCCTCGCTTAATATGAAAGCATTAAGCAGGGTTTATATTACCTGGGTTCTTTAAAGTTCCCTATAAGGGCAAGCCCCTATAGTTAATTACATCTTAAGTGACGGGAATCACCTAAGAAAACTCTCGATAATAATCAATAATTATGCTCTCAAGAATTTTAAAGTTTAAGTTTTCAAGGGATTGAATTTTGGAATCTCAATAGGGAATGGATCAAATTTGGAACATTTTGTTTTGGGAATTCAAAGGAAGAAAGGTAGGAGAAATTACAGATTCGAAGCGAACTTCAGTAATTCCCCGACTATCCTATTGTTTGGCTTGGATTTAGGAAAGTTCTAATATTTATTTAATGTTTTGATCTTGCCAATTTTAATTAATTATGACTTATATTTGTATAATAAAATCATACAAATAGCCTCGAAGATGTGAGGGTTTATGTGGTTTCGGACGACTACCTCAGAATCCTAAGACCGGTTAGGGCTTAATTTGCAATGCAAATGCCTAACAAAAGGTTGAGGATTTATGTTGCACTAGTGCAAACTACCTCGAAGTCCTATGGCTTTGTTGTTTAATTCTAGGAATGTTTAGGCGATGTAGAGTTGTTTTGCTGACGAAGATGGCCGTGCTTGCCCACCGTGCTCCAAGCTCCTTGTTGTTGCGAGAGGTTTAGTTTTAGAGATCATAAGTCGGGGAGATGAGAAAGGTGTTTTGGTTTAGAGAAGTCTTAATTTCCAAGTGTTTTTTATGTTTTATTTAAAACAAATCTTAAAGTTGATTATAACGACACCGGTTAAGATCCCGCGGTTCCATCCTTCCGGCATCGTTATTTTTATCGGATTCACTTAGTCCGGATGAATTTGCTAAACTCAACCGAATGAGTTCCACACTTTCATTTAGACCATGGGAAATCCCATTAGCAACACGTAGGTTACATCATCCGAGGTATTCCCGATCATCCAACGAACGTTTTAATTTAGTTGTAATTGCAGTTTTGTGTTCTGTTTGTGATTAAATTTTGAGTTGTTTTATATTTTGAAATGTTGTGGCAGTGAATTTTATCTTGCAATGACTTTTAATTTAGTTTTGGTTTCAGTTTTTGTTACTATCCTAAAGGTGTGGGTTTTCATGCAACAGTTGTTTATCATGTAAGAAAAGTAAGTGCGATGAGATTAAAGTAAATTGCAATAAGGTAAATTGCAAGAAAGTAAATTGCAATAAAATAAAAGCGTACCTGGAGGGTCTTCCCGTCATCCCAGGCTGCACTTAAAACACAATTAGAATATTTAAGCAAGTTCCTAGGTAAAGCTAAGGGAAGGGATATGGTTTTCTACCAAATTCCTAATCCTATAACTAGTCATTTCCTATGACGTCTAGGTTCTTGTGTTTTGGTTTGAGGATGATTTTCTTCATCCAAGAATAATTAAGTTCAATTGTTCTTATAAGTATCCTATCATATTGAGGAAGTGCTTAAGAAGAATCTTAAACATCTTTTCGATATTGCTTAGAATTGTTTTAAGTCAGGATGAATTTAATTATACAAATGAATTAATCGTCCGAGAATTCAAGTTTTGTTATCTTGCTCAGTGAACTAGGATATTTGAATATCCTATAAGTGGAGTAACATTTCATTTAATGTTCTATTTAGGAGTTATAATAACCAAAGCTTTCGAGGGCAAATTGGTGTTCAAATGATTTGTGATTTAATTTAATTTCAGTTAACGGTTTTAAATTTGGAATAGTGTTCAAGTTGCTTTATTTTGAATTTCTTTATGTCTTAGGTGATGTTATTTAATTCAATTTAACTTTAATTTAATTTAATTTAATTTAATTTTAATTTAATTTAATTTAATTCAATTTAGTTTGATTTGATGTTAAATTAATTTAGTTTAATTTGATTTAATTTCCTTTAATTTAATTTAATTTGATTTAATTTTAATTTAATTTAATTTAATTTAATTTATTTAATTTATTTAATTTATTTAATTTGTTTGATTTAATTTAATTTAATCTTTAATTTAATTTTATTTTTAATTTTAATTTAATTGAAGATTTAAAAAGAGTTTAATAATTTAATTTTAATTTAATTTAATGATTAAGTCCTTTTAACATTTTAAAACTTAAATTTGAATTATCATTTTAATTAGGAATTAAATATTATTGAGATGATTAATTTAGGGATCTTTAAATTAAAGAACAAATCTCTTCTTAATAATATCCCTATTTAATAATTCCAATTTTATTATTCTTCCAAATTTAATCAATTATTTAATTAAGGTTTATTTCAATTATTTTAAATTGTTTAGTAGGTTTCTACCCTTTAATTATTTAAATTTCAATCATCCAAATCAGATTAAGATCAAATATTTTACTTGTTAATTTTATTAAACCTAAAGTTTTAATTAAGGTTTAAAATTTTTAATTACCATTTTGCCCTTCAAGCTTAATAATTTCATAACTCCCTAAATTGAGCTTAAATGAACTTGAAATTTTTATGTGACTTCACTCATTTGCCAATAAAGACATGAGAGGAGAAAATGTGATTTTTCTGTATTTAATTTATTTATGTAATTATTTTTGGTGGAAAATAGGAATTTCCAAGGAAAATTTAATAATATGACCAAGGTAGAGTTTCTGTCCATAAGAAAATTATGGAAAATTCCTAATGACCAGAGGACCACTTGGACCAATTTTGGTGATTTTTTGAATTATATTATTTTTATTATAATTATTTTAAGTTTTGGAGTATTAATTAATTTAAAAATAAAATAAAGGTTGAAAAATGAAATTTATTTTTTTCAAAAATCTCTCTGATATCAAGGAAAGCAGAGAATCAATTTTTGTAATTTTCTGATTTTTCTTTGATTTATTATAATTATTTTAGTGAAAATGCTAGAAAATAAATTTTTTAAATTTTAAAATTACCCTAGGGCTTTAAAATTTAATATCTCATTAAATAGACCTAAGAAAACTATCGGATTTGTTCCTAAGTGATTAAAATTCAAAATGTGACATTTTGGTGAATTTTATTATTTTTATGATTTTTATTATTTTTTAATTATTAAAATATTAAAATAATGCAAAAAATTAAATTTTTTAGAAAATTGAAATTTTAATTTTCTTAAATTCCCCTGATATCAGAGAGGCTCCAAAACCAATTTGGTGAATTTTTGAAAGGTATTTTTAAAGTTATGAATTTTTAAAGTTTAAAATGGCTAAATGGCTTAATCAACCCCGTTAGTAGGGCTAACCAAGTCCAATTGACTTCAAATTTTTATGGTGGGTTCCTCTGATCTTAAAGGTTAGTGGAGAATTGATTTTAAGTCAATTTGATGTGTGGTTAGCTCTAATTAATTAAGGAGCTATTTTGGGTTTTTAAGCCAATTAGGGTTATTTTAAATAAACTAATCCAAAATCTATTTTTCCTAGGGTCCTCTGGTCATAAGAGACATCACCAAATTTTTCTAGAATTTATTTCACAACATTTTAATTATTGGATTTAAAATACTCAAAACAGTAACATGAATTTGAAAAATCAATAACTTCTCATAGGGATGGCCTCGACTTTGAAAAATTCAGGGAATGTTCCCAAATTCAGAGGCTTCAAAAGCACTATGGTCTCATGCCATGGTGAATTTCCTATATGCATGGAGAATTAAAACAATGCAGAAGGGAAATAAATCATTAAAAATAAAATACTTGATGAAATTAAATGATTTCTTTTCCACATTATTCTCCTCTGTTCACTGAGCAAGAGGGTATATTTATTTTATTTTTCTAATTTTTCTACACAAAGTTATGGATTTTTGAAGTTTAGGGAATTAAATAAAGAGAAAAATACCCTAATTTTCTATTTATCCACGCGGCGCCGCGTCAACCTCGGCAGCTCCGAAACGCCGCTTGGCGCTCTCCGATTCGACGCCGCCATCGACTCGGCGCTCGGGGGCCCGCCGTGTCGTTCCATCTCTCGATCCGGCGCGATCCGGCCGTCCGTCCGCGCGTGTATTAAATGAACGACATCTGTTCATCGTCCCCAGGCGTCCTTACCCGAGAGTCGTTCGTCTTCTAGGCCCAAGATCTCACTCGATACTTGACCAAATTTAACGTTCTTATGCTCTATGGATTCGTCTCGAGAAGACGAACACATCCATACGGTTTATGTGGCATGAAATTGACTCAATGAAAATGGAGAATGTTCGAAGCTCGGGAAGAAGAGTGAGGCCATACCTTTGCTCGGAGAAGTGTGGCTTCGATCCGAGGGTTGTGTCACCTTCGATTGGATCCCGGCGAAGCTCCGGATGAAGTCTCTCGGTCCGGTGAATTGCCTAGCTATGAAAGTGACCACGGTCGATCGCAAAGCTTGGAGGCTGGAGCAATTGAGTGGCTCTGGAGGTGGGGCTTTCGGTGGGAAACTTCTCCTCTTGGTCCGAGTGAAGGTGTAGGACCGGTCGATTTGAGGATTGGCTCACCGTGGCAAAGTGTCCCGGTTTTGGGTGAAATTTCGGTTGAGAAATTGGATTCGTTGGTGGGGATTAGGGCAAATTGACACTGGGGATCAACTGCTCTAAGGATGGAGAAGGGTTTGGAACAATTTTGGCAGAGTTTCGGCAAGGTTTGTGCTACTCTCTCCTCATGGCCGTGAGGGGGTCGGGTTTAAATAGAGGTGGCTGGAGAGCCTCACAGGGAGAGTTAAGGCTTGGGATCAGCTGCTCTTGGCAAGAGAAGAACAGCTACAATGGCCACTAGGGATGGGGCAGCTCAGCAAGTGAGAATTTCAAGTTTGGGCTCACATGTGAGCTCTCGGCACAGTGGTTTCCGGCGGTCGTGGTGGGCTGGCCGGCCGGGGTCGGGTCACCCTCGAAGCTCGGGGAGGTCGGGTGCGGGGCTTAGTGTATTCGATTGGCAGTTGCCAAGTGTAAAGTGGTTGGATCGAAATGGAATGGGGGCATGGCTAATCTTGGCTCAATTTGGTCGACCCATGTGTTTGGGCTGGGTTCACTTCTCCATGACTCTGATTTTAGGCTGAGAAAAAGTGGTTTAGGTCGGCTTAATCGGTGGGGAAGGGTCACCATCTAAGTACAATTAAGCTTAAGCAAGGTTTAGTGGAATCATGGGAGTGGCTAATCCTCTTAAGGGAACATGGAAAGAGCTCCCTCCTCTTGCCATCTTGGGTATGGTGAGGTGGAAAGTAGATTCCATGGCTCTCACGGCTCCTATGGGGCTCATGCACGGCTTCATGGCTTGTCTTTGGCTTGGGGAAAAGCTTGGTCAATTTCATGAAAATGGATCTTAGAAATTTTGGTAATTTGATGGGAATTTGTATGGGACTCAATTTGGAATCATTTGGTGATCGATTTAAACTTAGGGATGATTTTAATTAAGGGTATGATGAGAAGAACTTGTCATAGGGGCTTTAGCATGAAATCTGGGCTTTTAGGAAGGTTTAAGAAAGTGGGCTTTTGGTTTAAAGTATAAATTTATGGATGGGAATTTTGTGAAGGATTGTGCCAAACAAATGTTGTGTTTAGTTCATAGATGTGTCATGAGTGATTTGAAGCAAATTGGGAGTGATTTGGGTTTGAATTGGGTTGAATTTGGGATTCTTTGGTGAATGGGCCAATATAGGTTAAATTGGGCTAACTTGGGCCAATGTTGGGCTAGAGTTGAAATTGATGTAAAATAAATGTTGGGAAATGTTTATGGGAGTTTTTCAAAGAGGTTTCGGCTTTGGTTGGGTTTTGATTTTGGGGTTTGGGCTTATTTGGATTAGGTTTGGGTTTAGGTCAAAATTGGGCCTATTGGTTTTGGGTTGAATTTAAGTGGGGTTTGGGTCTAAATGTTGGGCAAATCATGTTAGTGTTTTTTTTTGTAGGGATGTTAAGGAAGGTTTAGAAAAGATTTGGGGTCAATTGGAGTTGAATTGGGTGAGTTTGGGTTAGGTTTGGGTCATGGGTCCAAATTGGGCCTTAAGGCCAAAAGTGGAATTGGATCCAAATGTCAATCAAATTGAACTTGGATTTGGTCTAGATTGGTGTTGGGAATGTTGAATTGAATTTTATAATTGAATTGGACCAGAATTTGGGTCAATTGGGTAGGCTTGGTTTGACATTGGGTTCACTTTGGGTTAAAATGGGTCAAATTGGGGGTTTTGACAAAAGTAGGGTAAATTGACAAAATTGGCCCATGGTGTAGTTGAACAAAATGAAATTGGAAATATTTGGGATTTTCTGGAATTTTCTGGGAATTTTCTGAATTTTTGGATTTTTGGGTCAAGAGGGGTATTTTGGGTATTTGGAGGGTATTGGGAGGTATTTTTGGAATTTTTGGTATTTTTGGGTATGGATGATCAATTTGAGTAATGTGGGAATGTTTGGAATTGATTTTGAGGAATTTTGGGTGATTTGGGATTTTTGAAAAATTTGGGTGGTTTCAAGGGTTTCGGGTAGGCTAAGCGGGTGTAGGGTCCCGGGGGTCAAAAATTAAAAATTTGGGAAATTGAAGATTGGGTGAATGTAAGTGGAATGAAAGCATTTTAGTTGAGCCATGAAGCCATATCAAGCCCACATGAGCCATGAAGGGACTCATTTGAGGCATCCACTATGTTGTTCCTAACCCTCTTGCCGAGGGCTTAGGGGTTAAGGACCATCCATGTGAATCACCTACATGAGTCAGGAGGTCAAGTTGGGTATAGGTGTGTTTTTCTTAGGAGGTGTGTGAGAGTGTAGTGTATAAGTGTAGTGTGTGTGTGTAAGTCAGCCCTTCATCGGACCGAGCCACCGTGGGCGGTCCTAAGGCCGAAGAGTCTCATAGGAACCCATCTTTTAAACTTCCACATTTGATTTCGACCCTCTAGGTGATTAGGGGTCTATAGTTAAGTTTGTAGAGTTTGCGGGGAGTTAGGAAGTGGTTTGAATTTCTAAAAGGTGGGTCCCGATTCTAATCCTCTAAGATAGTCGAAGGAAAAGCTGAAAGCTAGATCCTGAAGTACTAAAAGAAGAAGAGAAGACCTCATCGAAAATGAGGTCAACAAATGGACCCCCAATAGGTGTGGTGAGCTGACCAAGCACACCGCGAGTATTGGTGTTGACCGACACGATCAACAAAACCAACACAAAAGTCCAAGTGACAAACTCAGGACGAAGTAGAAGAGTTTCACTTGGAGAGTGTCGAAGTATATCTCCGGGACCTGGAGATCCCCGAACTCTCGGCAGGGAAAGGAAAAGGAGGTGAATCCCAAATCACATGATGCGGGGAATTTCAATTTAGATTTTATTTTGTTTCGGTTTAAGTTTTGATGTGTGAGCTTAGATTTTAGTTTGGAGTTTCAATTTAGATTGAAGTTTTGTCGAAAATTAATTTGAAGGGATTTGATTTGAAAATGGAATTTTGAGGTTTTAGATGTAACATCTTCAACCTCGAAAGAAAATTGAATTGATTGGATTGAATCATTACAATGAGGAGAGATCTCAGAGCAATGCGGTATTGGATGTAAAATCCTTAACCTCAAGATTTTGATTTTGATGTATTTCATCGTAATAGGGAAAGAATCCTAAAGCAATGCAGTCTCGGATGTAAAATCCTCGACCCCAGGAATTTGATTTTGATGTATTTCATTGCGATAGGGAAAGAACCTAAAGCAATGCGGTCTCGGAAGTAAAAAATCCTCGACCCCAAAAGTCCGAATTTGATGTATTTCATTGCGATAGGGAAATGAT